>WSXT02189616.1:0-20001 GCA_011762715.2 Neuroterus valhalla
AAGTTACACTTCCATCTCTTTGTATTACAACCTTGTTTACAGTTACATCTCGTGAATTCTTGACCTCCTGTATGAGATTGGACGTTAGCAACTTGCCGTAAACTTTTTATTTCTTTTGAAACTTCTGTTAACTCAACGAGTTCTGCATTGCACGGAGTGGATTGATTCCTTGTAAATTCGATGTCTACCGTTCCGTCAGGATTGCCCAGTTTATAGAATCCTGCGCCATCTACGTCAATAATCACCATCAAAAGATTTCTAAAGACTCCTCGACCTCTGTCAACGTCAGGGACTGGAACTCTGACAGTATCTCCAACTTTACGTATCGAGAATTAAGAATTCGATCTATTTTTCATTTTTTTGGCTTGCGAAGTCAAACATTCCTTCGCATTATTTCTGTTTTGAATAATATCAGCCTCATTCTTACAAATTCGGCGAATTCCGTTCTCAAGCGAGCCATTACACTTATCACATATACTTTTTGTTGTTACCTGTGTACTTACTACGTCAACTACACCGCATTCTTGTTCGTCAACGAGTTTTGGCTCCGGCAAAATTAGGCTATGATGCGCTCTTTAAAAAACAAATAAAAAAATTAATATATTTATATTAAACTAAAGAAAATATATTATATATTACCTGATATTATAAACTCATTACGCCTTGTCTTTCCGTGAACAATCTGTAGTCCAGGCCGTGTAGCGCCTAATTCTTCTATGATGTAATTTACGAATTCCCGTCCATTGTCAGACTGTAAAACATTTGGCTTTCCAAAATTACAAAAAATGTCAAGTAGTTGTTTTGCAGCTTCTGCTGCTCTTTCAGAAGTCAATGGTCGTAACTGAACAGATTTTGTTAAATGGTCTTGGTACACCATGATAAACTTGTATGGTCCATCCGCACTTGACTGCATATCTATAAGATCCACTTGACACCTACTATTCATCTCTGAAGAAACCATGGGTCTCACGACTAGACCTTTCTTTGTTGATTTTTTTTTTCACATGAAACACAAAACTTCAAAAATTAAAATATAGCTACTTGCGTGCAGTTCTTATATTTTCTACTTAATTCCGAGATCATTCGATGTTTACCACTGTAGCAATTCACTTTCCTACCATTAAAATTCGATTGGTTGATTTAGTTAGTGACCGACAGATTTGGAATTTATACTTAAAAGATCGATTTTCAATTATAATAGAACAGAGAGACGGTTAAGGTGTGACATGACGCTAGGATTCGAATTTCATAGGCGGGCAAGTGAAATCTTGAGAACGTTTCCTAGTGGTAAGGAACTTTCAATGGCTCTCGTCGAAGTTCTTTGGCTTCAGGCATAATCCACTTCGTAGAAAATAATAGTAGGTAGAAAATTATCGAAAGGAATTCACGTTCCAAAATAAAGCCACACTGATACATATTCAATTCCACACGTCTACACTTGATTCTACTTTTTTAAACATAATTTGTCGCAATGACTACTGATTTATCGTCTGATTATTTTATATAGATACATTTAGGTTAGTCGGTTTGTTGCATTATGTTAGCAAGTAGACATACATAATTACAGCGCTGAATTCTCTCAAATTTAAAACTAATACGTGCCTTCGACGATTTATAAAGATGACATTGTCTTGATTAAACACACATCTTTATAGCCTGAAATCCCCTCACCACCATGTCCAACAAAAATGTGAGCATCATATAGAACATCGAACATTTGTTCATTCTTAACATAAAACTTAATATTTGTTTCACCTGCAATCATGAAATAATTCAATATAATTTCATGATATGTAATACATTTTAAATAGAATTTGAAATTTTTCTATGTGCTTGAACCTTTATTCAAAGGAACAATTAGTTTTTCCACACCTCCTACTACGAAAACATCAAATCGCTGTAATCGTCGACGCTGTATGGTTGTCAAACTTTTGGCTTCTTTCGCACTTTTTATATCATTTAAGTAAGTGTTATACTACTCTCCGTTCATGTGAAAGCTATTCACGTCTTTTCTCACCAACAATTCCGCAAACTTTTCATTGAAACTTATTTTTAAAACTTTCTTTCTGATCAACCGACATTTTCACAGACTATAACTCAAGACTACCAAATTATACAAGAACACGCCTAACAGTGATAAACAAAAGTGCCAACAGAGTCATTGTTTACATTTTGCAATCGACATGGAACAAATTTCAACTTTATCCACTTGTGTTTGGCTAATGCTAGCATTAGCTGGCTAAAGCTAAGAATTCGTTATTTTTGTCAGCTTTATCCAGTCGTTTCGGATAAAACTAGCTTTATCCGGCTAAACCTAGTATTATCCAATATCGGTCTTTAGCCGTAACATATATATCTTTCGCACCTCGCCTGGTGCGAGTCAGTCGTCATCAAACAGGTCAAAGGCGAGCTTGTGTTATCGTTCCAGATTACAAGCTACCTCATTTATATCGTGTAATTGTAAATTTATATTTTGTGATTGGTAATTTCAACCGCTATGAATTAATTTTAATGAAGACCACTCTTTTTACAGAGTATTTTTAAATGTTATCTCAGTGCATTCAGTTTTTTACGGTGTTTTTAACCTATTGACCCTAACAATTCTGACCTCATGAACTTTGATAAAATGCATCACAAGCTTTCATTTTTCATTGCTCGCGAAGATTTATGGTCCTTCGAGCCAGATTTCTTTCGGCTGCAATTTCCGGTTAGTTTATGAGTTTTTTATCATAGTGTGTTGTGTCTCGAGTGTAACAGTGACGTTTGACAGTTTAGTAATGTGTTCTCCCGGGACTATCCGGAGTGACAAGTGACATTGAGACCGACACTTTGGAGTTATTTGCATTGGATAATCATAGCTGCATCCATATCAACGTTGCAGCTTGGAAACCTGGAAATGAGCATCGATTCAAGCCATTTTCTTGAAGTTTTGGTAAGATTGTCCTCGATTACGTGCAAAGGTTAGAACAGTGTACTTGATTTTTGATATGCGTGTCTCATTGAGATTCGCGTGTTGTACAAGGATGTCAACAAGCTAATGTATCTCATTCTAAAAGTGAATCTTATCGACAATAATAAGTGCGCGTACTTCCAAATGAAATAACACTTTACTCTCGTGTCTCAAATAAGATTCAAAACTTCACTTGAAATTACATTCATCGTGAAATCATTTTCTTGCTTTCGGACTTTCAGATTGTTATGACATCACTTCTTACTAAGAACAGTCACGTGGAGTTGAAGTTGACAGTTTTTATATTTGTTTGTGTACTTTCCTGTCGAACGGATTCTCTCGAACGTGTGAACTTCACGTCAAATGCATACGACGAATTTTTTATGTTTTTAAGGGTCATCAACGTCTTGTTTTTATCACGTTAATTAAAATAACTGTTTTATTTAATAACATATTTATATCGATATTTCTTCAACGTGCGTTTCTTTTAAAATGTCGAATGCTGACCTGTGCCTTCTCGAACAAGTGAATCTCGGTGAGCGGATTCATAGTTCTTTCAATTCGGTACCGAGGGATCCTACTCGGGGTCTGCTAAGAGCACAGTTAGAAACTCTTGAAAATAACTCCACGAAATGTCAAGCACAACATGTTCAATTGTTGAAAATTCCTCGTGAAGGAAAAGTGGCATATTTTGATGACAGATTCTTCGAAAAAGTCGAAGAGTGGTACCAAGAGGCTAAAGGGAAATACTTCGATGCCCTTGACGCATTACCTCCGTCTAATGCATCTACTTCGATGGGTAACTCAACTTCGCATGCCATCACGTCTTTATCTACTAGGTCATTTCCAAAAATTTTCTTGCCAACTTTTCCAGGGGATTATACAGAGTGGTCTAATTTCTCCGATCTTTTTCCGTCTTTATTTGATAGAAACACTGAAATAGCGGACGTCGTTAAGCTTCATTATTTGAAGACCAATCTTTCCGGAGAACCCGCACAGTTACTTAAAAACATCGCGGTAACAAATGAGAACTTTCAACGAGTTTGGAATCTTTTGACAAAGCGTTATGAGAACAAGAGAATTCTCATTAACCCTCATTTAGCTTTCTTTTTTTCTTTGAAGCCTTTCAAGAATGAAACAGCAGGTAAACTCAAGGAGTAAATTAATACAGCTGTTGTAAATCTTGAGGCTCTCAAGGATGTCTCGTGGATGGTTGGTCTCATTTTCTTGTTTTCCATCTTACTTCTTGCTTAGATGCACAAACACGACATGATTGGGAAACGTCACTTGGCGATTCAACAGAATCTCCAACATATGAATCCTTGCGTACTTTTCTTCACAACAAGGTTCGCACACTGGAGATTCTCGAGGCTGGGCCCGAATCAACTGAGGAGTCATCGAATTCAAGAACTCAATCATCGAAGAAGAATCAAGGACCACGAGGATCTTTCAAGAACACGGCTGGGTCTTCCTATATTTCAACGGATAAATCTGAGGGTTAGGACCAAGTTCGGAAATGCAACAACTGTGGGCAGCAGCATTTTTTATGTACTGTCCCAAGTTCCGATCCATGTCTGCAATACAACGAAGGGAGTTGGCTGCAAAAAGGGAACTTTGCCTCAATTAATTACGTCAGCATAGTTTTAACGATTGTTCATCATTAAGGACTTGTCGACTCTGTGAGGAAAAGCATCATACCATGCTTCATTTGGACTGACATGCTGTGAACTTCATTGGAAAAACATCAAACAATGCAGGGTCTAATTCACAGCTTCCAACAGTCAATCATCAAGTGGTTCATCACGTCACTCGCTCTAAAGCTAAGGATCTTTTACCTACAGCCATCCTGCGAGTCAAGGCTGGAAATGGTTCTTCAGTCCTAGTTCGTGCCTTGTTGGATCAGGGTTCGGAAGTTTCTCTCATTTCAGAATCACTGGCTCAACGGCTCAAGCTGCATCGTGTCAGCTATGAAGTGGGTCTTCCATCCGTGGGTATCAATCGTCCTACTTCAACTCATGGATTAGTTTCCTGTGTTCAACACCACACTTTGATTCCGAATTTGAATATCCCATTGAAGCTCTCGTTCTTTCAAAGCTTTCTCCATATGTCCCACGTTGCAAAAAGGGCACTGGAGATTGGCCTCAACTTTCAGGACTTTGATTGGCCAATCCAAACTCTGACAGTATGAGGGTTCTTGATATTATCATTAGAGCGGATTTCGTCCCATATCTGCTTCTTCCGAATATTCACAAGGGACCTCCTACTGCTCCTGTTGCTCAGGAGACTCATTTCGGATGGACCTTGTTCGGGAAGACTCTGGGAGATTCGTCAAATGGATCACCAGATAAATTCTCTACAGTTGTCGGCATGCATGTCTGTTCTGAATAACGTGACCTTCGATCTTCAAAAATTCTGGGAGGATCAGGAACTTCCTTCGAATACGACGTGGACTTTGGAAGAACAAGAACGTGAGGATTTTTTCGTTTCAACTCACACACGCAATTCTGAAGGACGATTTGTTGTTCGTCTTCCAATGAAACAAAAGGTCAATTCATTTGAGAATTCTCATCGTCCAGCTCTACAAATGCTTCATCGTATGAAACGTCACCTCGAGCGCGACCCTTTTCTTTTAGAAACCTATTCCTGTTTCTTGGAAGAATATCAAAACCTTGGGCACATGGTTTTGACCACTGACTCAATAATTTAACAAGATTCTTATCGTTCCTCTTTTCTACCACATCATGGAGTGTTGCGTGACACGAGCTCTACGACTAAGCTTAGAGTTGTTTTCAACGGGTCTCAGCGCACGGATGCAGGATTATCTCTTAACGAGTGTCTTCACACTGGCCCAACCATTCTTTCAAGCTTGATGGATATCTTGCTGCGTTGGAGACTCTTTCGAATCGTTATCTGTGCTGACGTGGAAGAGATGTACGGAAAAATCCTCATACACTGTGATGATCAAGACCTTTAGTTGATTCTATGGAGGCATTCGCCAGAAGAAACGGTTCAAATCTTTCGTCTAACCACGGTCGCTTACGGATTGTCATGTGCGCCTTTTCTAGCACTTCGCTGCCTCCAGCAACTTGCTTTCGATGAGGGTGATAAATATCCCCTGGCAGCGGAATCTATTCATCGAGGGACCTACGTGGATGACGTCATCATCGGAGCTGATGGCTTGGATGAAGCCATCTCTCTTCAGAATCAACTCCATCATCTCTTCACGGCGGGCGGCTTTCCGCTTCGAAAATGGATGTCGAATGATTCTAAATTGTTGGCAACCATGCCACTCGATCTTCGAGCGTCTTCTCTTCAGCCTCTCGATCTTCATCCCCAGCAGTCGTTTCACAAGCTAGGTGTGACGTGGGTTCCTGAAAGAGATGTCTTTGTCTTCAAATTGGATTTACCAAGTACTCCATATGCTATTACCAAGTGCTCAGTTCTAAGCCAAATAGCGCAGCTCTTCGACTCATTGGGTTGGTTGAGTCCGGTTATAGTTACAGCCAAGATATTCATTCAGACTCTGTGGCTGCCCGAAGATGCAAGGAGTTCGTGGTTGAATTATAGAGCTGGTCTTCAAGATATTGCCAGCATTGAAGTTCTACGTTGGGGTAATTTTCGTTCTTCTTTAGGGCATTATAAACTCCACGGATTCTGTGACGCTTCAGAGAGAGCTCACGCTGGAGCCATATATCTCTTATCAATTCCAGCATCCAGAGTACCGTCTGTTTGCCTTCCTACTTTAAAAACCAAAGTAGCTCCGTTAAAACAGGTGTCTTTACCTCGCCAAGAGTTATGTGGAGCTGTTCTTCTGGTACGATTGATGGATCACATCCAACGAACCATTATGTTGAATGTGCCAGTTAATCTTTGGAGCGATTCAACCGTCACTTTATTATGGATTCGGGGTCACCCTACCAAGTGGAAAACTTTTATAGCCAATGGAGTCTCGGAAATTCAAACAACTCTTCCATCAGCTGTGTGGCATTACGTTCCATCACAAAGTAACCCAGCGGAGTGTGCATCACGAGGTATCAATGCCAAAGACCTGGCCTCGTTTTCGTTGTGGTGGACTGGCCTTGATTGGCTGCCTACTCCTTCTTGTCGGCGTACGTTCCTATCTTCACTGAACCAGGAAATTGATATGGAGGAGTGAACCTTGAATATTTACACAGCAAGTACTGTTCTAATGATCGCTCGTGAGCATCAGCGATTCCTCCACGGTGCAGTTCAACTTACTCTCGCTACTTTGATAGAGAGATACTGGATCCTGTGAGGTCGGATAGTTGTTCGAGCAAGCGCTTTTTTCCATTCAGGTGTGGACTATGCTGGACCTGTTTATCTTCGAACGACGAAGGGTCGTGGACACAAGGCTTACAAGGGCTACATCCCCGTCTTCATATGGTGCTCCACTCGAGCTGTTCATCTCCAGGCTGTGTCAGATTACACGACAGAAGCCTTTTTAGCCGACTTTCGACGCTTCACATCCCGTCGAGGTATTTGCGCTACGCTCTCTAGTGACCAGGGAACCTACTTCATTAGAGCTGGCTCTCAACTCCGATCTCTTATTACCGACGCTTATAAGGAATCGCAAGTAATTGCTTCAGCTATCGCATCGGACGGGACTGAGTGGCAATTCAATCCACCAGGCGCGCCTCATTTCGGAGGTCTGTGGGAGCCAGCTGTGAAGTCCGCTAAACATGACCTGAGGCGTGTCATTGGAGAAATAACCTCAACCTTCGAGGAAATGGCTACCTTTCTTACTCAGGTCAAAGCTTGTCTCAATTCTCGCCCGCTCCAAGCTATGACCAATGATCCTGATGATCTTATGGCTCTGACTCCAGGGCATTTCTTAATCGGCGAGCCACTGAATCACATTCCAGAGCCGACCCTGCTTGATGTCCCCACGAATCGTCTCTCTCGTTGGCAATATTTGCAGCAAATGCGAGAGCATTTCTGGCAACGCTGGACATCAGACTATCTTAAGGAATTTCAACCTTGATCTAAGTGAAGAGCACCACACCCATCTTTTGAGATTAGTGATATAGTCCTCATTCGTCATGAAAACTTACCCCCTACCAAGTGGGCATAAGGGCGCGTCATCCAGCTTCATCCAGGATCTGATAACCATGTTCGGGTAGTGTCTCTTCGAACAACGTGTGGTGTTCTCAAGGGGCCCATCGTGAAATTGTGTCTCCTTCCGAGAGCCGTGAACGAAGTTTAGTGCTTTTACGTGTTATGTCTGTAATCTTTTCAGAAATGTATGTTTCTTCCGCCTTTCTCCTTTTTAAACTTCGCTTTCAATTAATTTCGTCCAAACGAGGCGATCGGAATGTTCAGGATTGAGTAAGAATTTTAATTATGTTTTGAACTTTTGGTAAATGATGTTTTCAATTCTTATATTCTTCAACGTCTTTTTCCACATATTTGATTTTAATTCTCGTCTAGAATTTATTTCTTGTCTCCATCTTTTATCTCTTATTATCGTCAATATTCATACTCTCCAAATTTGGGTGAGTCTGCATGAGGATGAAGTAAGAAAAATCCACGAGTTGGAAAAAAGGTGCATGAAATAGGTAAGGGGAACGGCATGGAGAGAGTGGAGGCAGAAGAAGAAGAGAGGATAAGAGGGTCAAGGTTTAATAACAAATATGGGTGGATTTTGGCAATGGAGAGAACGCACAACACGAGGCTGCTTCGGCAACATTAGGGATAAGATCTGATAAGAAACAATACACAGCAAAAGTAAGTTAAGTCTGTTTCTTTTTCCAAACGAAACACTCGTCCTGTACAACATCGCTCCGACAAGGATCGCTGACTGATCTCTCTAGCAAACATCCTCTGTGAAATGTTTCGCAAAGCTATTATAACAATCCACTGACGGATATCTTAAGATGGGCCAATTAGTATCCAAAATTGTTCGTTTCAGGCTCCACGCTTTTTCTCACATGCAATTGCTCTCCGAACATCCCTATCCTGACACACACCTTTTGCGTCTTTCACATTCATGCATCTTTCTATACAAGTTCTTGTGTTTCTTCGACTGATTATGTTTACTTGTGTGAAAAAGGAGGACAGATTCTGGCTCTTGCAGGAGGAGAGAAGGTGTGAATCGTGTAGAGAGGGGTATGAATTGTGGGACACTGGTGGGATCAATGCGGGGAGCTGGAAAGGAGTAGAATTAGCATGCAAATAATACCGCATGAAAGAGGGGGGAAAAGGGCTTTTGCATAGGCGACAGGGGTGTTGGGTATGATGGGGAAGGAGAGAAGGAAGGAGGAGGAGTAATGGAAAAAGATAGATTAGTAAGGAGAAGGGAAAGTAGACATAATGTAATTGTCAATAATGTGAATAGTAGATAAGGAATAGGAAGCAAGGCAAAGTTGATAAGAAGTAGGTAGGAACCGCGAAGGCAAAGTTTGGCAATGCGAGGCTGGAAGAATGTAGGGGAATATGTGCGAGGCGAAGCGAGAAAAGCAAGGTGATGAGAGCGAGCGATCGTAGTATTAAGGTATGTATGGATGATATTGTATGAAGTGTAAACGTACGTTTGATTTTAGTATTATTTGTAAAAAAATTTTAAACATGATGGTGTAAGAAAGTCAATTTTGCAAGGCCAACAGGTTAGAGAATAAAAGTTTATCTATCTCTAATTAGATCAAAGCAGACGCGAGTAGGGATAGATGATTTGCAGAAACGAGAGGTACAGATAGTATATCATAAAAAAGTGGATGAATATTAAGGTCATCACAAAGAAGGCTGGAAGACAGAATCAGGCGCCAAAAATGTAGAGATTGCGTGGATAGCATCTTCAGGAGTGCATCGAAAGTGTAGGGTACTGTTACTGTAGGAAGAAAGTCTGGTGATGCTTAGTGGAATGACGATATATGCGTGGTAGTCAAAGAGATGAAACAAGAGTACTCGAGAATTTTCAAATGTCTTCTGTAGACAGCGGAGGTTGAAAATGAGAGCAGGATTCTTGCTGTAAAAAAAACACGCAAACTAAGACATATCAATTCCTTATTTCTCAGCAGTACAACAATGCTGGAACCAAACGGATTACGCTTACCCTGAAAGGGGCTTGGCTTGTTTTTCGTACCATTAAGCCATAATCCTTCACGGGGTAAGCGTAATTCGAAAAGAGTCATATTTGGTTGAGTTGAATAAATGGGAGGACACCAGTCCTCATGTTGACTTTTTTCATATCGTGCGTTGTTTGGCTTAAAAATCTCATCTTCGTTTGAGATTTTAAGTTCTGAAAATGCCATATCTTTTACTACTTTTTTTCAACGAAAAAATCATATAAATAAATTGTTCCACTTATTAAGTACTACAGAATGCTGCACCCTAAATTTCCAATACTTGCGAAAAGTAGTCTAAAAAATTTTCAAAATGCCTAAAGTATCTGAATTTTCATGCAAAACAGCTAACCAACAAACTTGACCTCCATTTTCTGACATTTGAAGAGTGTACCAAAGGGTGATCTAGTGTACCAGTTTTTTCGAAAGTTATCATGCTAACAGACAATCATACAGACAAACAGTCCGACACATTTGTAAAAACTCGTTTTTTGGGTGCGTGGGTTCTCAAAACGTGGACATCTGTCAAAAACAAGGAGGAGGAGATTTCACACAAATCTAATATCTCCTCTGATCAGAATGTAATGCAATTATTGACACACTTTGTAAGTTCAAATCCACTTTACGCGGCAATATCCACAGCGAAAACATTGATATTGAATCGTTGATGAAGCTACATTTTTGAAAACTATGAACCTTTTTTGAAATTTCGAAGCAGGGACTTGTAGCAGTATTCATCACATGCATTCTGGTTAAAAGAATTTCTCGTACGGATAATCAAAGAAGAGATATCAGATAGCTGAATTGAGGACGATGAAACTCTGAATGAAACTCGGAAACGATGAAACTCGGAAGGAGAGAAGGAAGGAGGAGGAGTAATGGAAAAAGATAGATTAGTAAGGAGAAGGGAAAGTAGACATAATGTAATTGTCAATAATGTGAATAGTAGATAAGGAATAGGAAGCAAGGCAAAGTTGATAAGAAGTAGGTAGGAACCGCGAAGGCAAAGTTTGGCAATGCGAGGCTGGAAGAATGTAGGGGAATATGTGCGAGGCGAAGCGAGAAAAGCAAGGTGATGAGAGCGAGCGATCGTAGTATTAAGGTATGTATGGATGATATTGTATGAAGTGTAAACGTACGTTTGATTTTAGTATTATTTGTAAAAAAATTTTAAACATGATGGTGTAAGAAAGTCAATTTTGCAAGGCCAACAGGTTAGAGAATAAAAGTTTATCTATCTCTAATTAGATCAAAGCAGACGCGAGTAGGGATAGATGATTTGCAGAAACGAGAGGTACAGATAGTATATCATAAAAAAGTGGATGAATATTAAGGTCATCACAAAGAAGGCTGGAAGACAGAATCAGGCGCCAAAAATGTAGAGATTGCGTGGATAGCATCTTCAGGAGTGCATCGAAAGTGTAGGGTACTGTTACTGTAGGAAGAAAGTCTGGTGATGCTTAGTGGAATGACGATATATGCGTGGTAGTCAAAGAGATGAAACAAGAGTACTCGAGAATTTTCAAATGTCTTCTGTAGACAGCGGAGGTTGAAAATGAGAGCAGGATTCTTGCTGTAAAAAAAACACGCAAACTAAGACATATCAATTCCTTATTTCTCAGCAGTACAACAATGCTGGAACCAAACGGATTACGCTTACCCTGAAAGGGGCTTGGCTTGTTTTTCGTACCATTAAGCCATAATCCTTCACGGGGTAAGCGTAATTCGAAAAGAGTCATATTTGGTTGAGTTGAATAAATGGGAGGACACCAGTCCTCATGTTGACTTTTTTCATATCGTGCGTTGTTTGGCTTAAAAATCTCATCTTCGTTTGAGATTTTAAGTTCTGAAAATGCCATATCTTTTACTACTTTTTTTCAACGAAAAAATCATATAAATAAATTGTTCCACTTATTAAGTACTACAGAATGCTGCACCCTAAATTTCCAATACTTGCGAAAAGTAGTCTAAAAAATTTTCAAAATGCCTAAAGTATCTGAATTTTCATGCAAAACAGCTAACCAACAAACTTGACCTCCATTTTCTGACATTTGAAGAGTGTACCAAAGGGTGATCTAGTGTACCAGTTTTTTCGAAAGTTATCATGCTAACAGACAATCATACAGACAAACAGTCCGACACATTTGTAAAAACTCGTTTTTTGGGTGCGTGGGTTCTCAAAACGTGGACATCTGTCAAAAACAAGGAGGAGGAGATTTCACACAAATCTAATATCTCCTCTGATCAGAATGTAATGCAATTATTGACACACTTTGTAAGTTCAAATCCACTTTACGCGGCAATATCCACAGCGAAAACATTGATATTGAATCGTTGATGAAGCTACATTTTTGAAAACTATGAACCTTTTTTGAAATTTCGAAGCAGGGACTTGTAGCAGTATTCATCACATGCATTCTGGTTAAAAGAATTTCTCGTACGGATAATCAAAGAAGAGATATCAGATAGCTGAATTGAGGACGATGAAACTCTGAATATGGCTCTTATAAAATAGTATTAATTTCGACAAAGGTTCGAAATTTGAAATTTATTTGACTGATGATGTTACAACAAGCAGATTATGAAGAACTGGTAAACTTTATTAGGAGTGGAATTGACATCATCCATAGTCTTGAGTTGCTGGAACTCTTTTTTATTTGGGATGAAACGTTTTCCATTTTTGTTAAGTTTCCGTGAGAGATCGAAATGTGAGCACCCCGGCTTTCCCCGGGCATCGAATTCAAACTTTGATACCTCGATAAACTCATATTCTTGAGAAAGCCTATCGGTCTCTTTGACTTTCTACAGGTGAGCAAGCTGATTTTATGCTATAAATGCTAGAATATTGTGTCGGTGTTCGCGCATACTCGATTAAACTGTGTCCCCATATTTCTCATCCTGCTTGAAAAATTGCCCGAGTGACCGGTAAACCTCCAGTCGAATTTTCGATCATTCTCAACAATTATTCAAAAGCATTTAAAAGCTGTATCTCAAGATATGTGACTTACTGCGAATGACCTCCAAAAATCGAAAATTCATCGTCGTATACTAAACTGATTGAAGGAGAACAAATAAGACGCCGTTATCAGTTTTATGTGATTAGAGTTGGTATGTACATGTAGTAGTCATCCACCAAGTCTTTTGAGAAACCCGTGTGAGTTCATCCTTCACAGTATTTATCTACTTGATTGAAATGAAGATTACTAATTGTGCGTTTCTACTTACAATTCTGGAATTCCTCCATTTCGAAAGTAAGCGAATACTTTTATAATTCTTATTACGGAAGCTTTGTTTCTGAAGTAAGCAAATATTCAAATTTCCATTCCGTGTTAATAACAAACTCAGATTGTCTTTTTGTAAATTGAAAGCATTTCTTCTGAAAAAGTCAATTATGATTTCATAAAAAATATTTTAGGATGATTCAATGAAGCGATGCTCTCTTTAGAATAGATTCGAGAGTTTTACTCATGAGCGCTCCAAAACCTAAGAGCCAGACAGGTTAATTATTGAGCCCCCCCCCCTCCCTACCTCCCCGCTAACATATAAAAATCAATATCAAATTATACTGATCTGAACAAAAATTTCATTCATGCAAATTTTTTTACATAACTAGTTGCGAATGGATTCATACGTATGGCGCCGAAGACCTTCTACGTAGAAATGGCAGATGGCACCACTCATGAAGGATGTATGTTCGACCTTTTCGACATACGTGCAATACCCAACTGGATGGGAACCGGCACGAGGGGTAATTTGGGCGAAGAGGTTTTCATACATAAGGAACGAAACCCTAATTCATACATTCACGATGGATTCTTCGGTGTCAAACTTACAGATTCATCAGAGCAACCCAAGTATCGATCTTTTCCTGATGGGACTAGAGGTCCAACCTTCGCTGAAATGCGTTTTGAAGCTGGACACCAAGGACATTATTACAAAGCTGGACCTTTCGATGAGTATGTTCCTCCGTCACGCAGTCTCTTCGGAATCACTACGCCACCCATCAATCATGTATTTGTTCAATGGGAAGGCACCATTTATAAGGCGCCTTTACAACATGATGCTCAATCAGACGCGAACATGTACGTCTTGGACAATGCCCACTTACTACATCAAGGCGATCGTGATGAAGATGCGGCATTTCACAATAATGAACTTAGACCGCGATGATTCAAAGTTCTTTGAAAGAAACTCGGATCTTAGGTTTATCTGCGGGGATAATCCTGCAAGAAATAAATCGTGCGACCCTTAAATTATTCAGGGCATACCTGGATATATATTACTAATCTCTCAATTTTGCATGCATATAAGAAGGTCTCATTAGTCTCCTGATTATATTAAAATTATATGTTTTCGTCCATTCGGATGTGTATTCGCTTACCGCAATTTATTTTTATTTGATCGTTATAATAAAAAACTCGCACTTTACTAATATTCCTTTTGTTTCCAACAAATTTTCCAAAGTGCCTTAAAACCAAGTCGGTTCCGATCGTTTCACCAAAAAATTCGAAAAGTAGACCACTTCTTCGATATGGGACATTCTTTTACAAATCGTACGGATTTGATGAATTATAGACGATGGTATTTTGAATCTCTTGAAACTTTTTTTTGCGTTTTATATGTAATATAAGTAGACACGTATGTCAGGATTTTATATTTCTTTCTATATTGTCAAGAATATTGTTGAATAAATAATGACACAGACAGCGGATTTTCTTGTCTTTGGATGCTGATATCTCCACTTCAATTTGTCATAAGAATAAAAATTTTTTTTACATTCAGCGCAGAATTGAGTCAGTTTTCCAGAAAAATGATGTGTACAGTTTTATATTGTTGAATAACAATGAATTTGAAAAATTTTAATGATCAAAGTCGATTTTTATACACGTGTTTAGTCGACAGAAAATCGAAACACACGTCATCAGATTCCTTGTTGAATTCTATAAAGTAATCATGTTGGAAAAAAGTGGAGCCGTCATTCGTGCAGTCACAAAAAATTAATTTACTGCGCAGTGCAGGGCGTGCCCTGCGAAGCGGTCGATGTGCGGGGCGCGCTGAAACGTTTACTTCGTTATTCATTTATACTATTTGTTCGCCAACCGTTATAGAAGATTTTTTATTATTTAGTAACATGAAAGTATGGTATCTTCGGGGGGATTTCCGGGAAAAGCACAAATCATAGTTTCTCACAATCACAAGATAATTTATTAAACATTTTTAAATTTTCACAATGGTTTTTTTTGCAAACGAAGATTTTATACATTGTTTGTTATTCGCTTTCACTTCATTCAATTCTTTTGGTGTCCGAATTGTATTATTCATTCGTTGAAGGCTTGCTCTAGCCGCTAATCTTTTCAATGTTCCACCGAAACCGTCACACGCACCTTTGTCATGTGAACACTCTGCATTTATACCGAAATCTTTTTTATGGTGGATCCAATTTATGAAATTATTCTTACTTTCATATTGCGCACTTGTCCCATCAGAAAAATATATCATTTTATTGATATAAGGACAATGTTTTTCGATAAAATTCTATAAATGCTTCTGAAAAACGCGAATGGCAACGGTATCGTGATGCAAACATTCGGAAATATGACCAAGCTTATCATCTGCAGTACATCGTTATCGTCTTTGTAATAAATCGCAAACGATTGTACTGTTGCTTGATCATTGTTCCAATGCACACCTTAAACAGCATTTTGAATAACGAACGCATAGTTTCCTAAGAAATCACGAATCATGATGCATTCGTTTCGTTCCAAATTTTGTCTTTTGGCATTTGAAAATTCGGTTTGTTTTGTCACAAGGTATGAATTCAACAGTAATTTTTCTAATCCTACTGTCACTTTTTGCATGTATTCGTCAATCGGAGACACAATAGTTTCCAAACTAGTTCTATCGACTTTTGTCTATTGTCTGTACGTCATGTTGTCAATATAATTGTCATCAAACATTTTTTCTAACTGATCCATTAGTTCTGTCACACCCGGGCATTTTTTGCACTCTCCAAAGTGAGAGGGGGCAAGTGCGCAATATGAAAATGGAAAAATTTTTGATAATTTGACCCACCATAAAAAAGGTTCCGGTTTAAATGCATAGTGGCACTTCTTCCCGACTTAACAGTGGAAATATGCGTGTGACGATTTGGGTGGAACATTGGAAAGATTGCTGGGGTTAGAGCAAGCCTTCAACGAATAAATAATACACTTCGAAACCGAAAGAATTGTATGAATGGGCAAAATTCCACGCTCCCTAATGTAAATTGTCATTTTGTGCGGAACGAAGAGTATGGAAAGGAAAGTAAAAAATTATCAACTCGTTTTGAAAAAGCAATAACAATCAAAGGAACTTTGAAGTACCACAGTATGCCTCCAAAAACTATTAACAACCGATGTATAAAATCTTCGTTTGCAAAAAGAAACCATTGTGAAAATATGAACATGTTTGATAAATAATCTTGTGATTGTGTGAAACTATGATTTGGACTTTGCTCCGTAAATCCCCCCAAAAATTATATACTTTCATGTTACTAAATAAAAAGAATCATCTATAATGTTTGGCGAACGAATAGTATGCATGAACAACAAAGTAAACGTTTCAGCGCGCCTCGTACAACGACCGCTTCGCAGGGCACGCAGGATAAAATTTCCATTCCTAATGCAATTATCATTGATGCTTATGGAAAATTCTCTTCGCTCCGTTTGTACCAACCCAAGAGATTACCTGACCCGTGTATCACTCAGGACTTAAGGTCTACGAGAGAGAGAGGAATTGGCTCTTAATGTGCCTTTGATTGTGCTCAGATCGGAAACTGAAGCCAGTGAATAACACACGCGCGCTGTGTGTGAGCAGCACGGCTAAACGTTTACGTCGAGCCGTGTCTGGCCGTGTCACTCACACAAAGCGCGCGTGTGATAGTCACTGACTTCAGTTTCCAATCTGAGCACACTGGTGACTGTACCTAATAATTTTGATTATCTGCTACCTTAGTTTCGCGACTTGTAGTCCGGTATATTCAGATTCCATTATTGCAATTCATTCGGTAAGAAAAAACTTTTTGCCATCTTTAGGGTACCATAGAGAAGCTTGAATCCAAGTTTTCGACCATCAACCCTTTGCAGGTTGTCCACCATTTCGAATTAGGGGTGATCTCTTGTATCAAGAATAACAGTCGTAGTTTTTATTTCATCCAGAAAACAGTTCATACCATTTTTCATGAGGAAAATAAGGTTTTACAAATAATTATTAAAGACACTTTTGCGTATTTAGCTTATTTGTTGCTTATCAATGGATTATACAAATAAGAAGAGGCTTGCAAATTTTTTTAGATCAAATATATTTTTTATTTTGTTGCCATCGCAAAACTTTTGATATAAAAGTTGTGATTCACAAGAGACTCTGAAATTTTTGATTGAACCCTTTTTTAGTAAGAGCAATTGTTTACTTACCGTAGCATCTGAAAGTTGCGCACTGCGTGCACATTTTGTGTTTGCTATCCGCCACATCGATCACTCTTAGTCTGAACGCCATGCTGCTTATCGCCTCTGCACATTGTGTCTTAGAAGAACAAACGCTGCTTCCATCAACTGCGAGTGCTCCTGTTTTCTACTGCGAGACAAATATTCCATCAGGTTATGGGCCAAGCAACGCTTCCAAAGCGCAAAGAGGACTGCAGTTCTTCGGACGGATTGTAAAGCCAACGCGCTTTAGCATGGATTTCCGGACGCTTCAGAATACGGAAGTATGCTTTGTTAGCTAGACGCATCAACGGGTATCATGCTCAGAGCGCCAGTTAAACAAAGGATTCGATGCCATGACACCCTGCAAGAAGGAACACGTGCAGACCTGCATCGCGGAAGGGGAAGCCGCGCAAATGCCATCTTAAGATTCGCCCGGCAACGAAGCCGTAGTAGAGCTTTCGTGCGAGCGAGACAGAGTGCGCGCGCACACAAGTGCCAAGTTTTGCCGTCACCAGAGTTGAACTTAACTATAAAAATCCATGCATGTATATACATACATATCTTTCATTTTTACTCAAAAGTTGTACGACTTCAATATTTTTTATTAATAATTTCCCTAAATTGAAGATTCATTTCATCGAATAAATTCAAAGATTAAAATCAGATTTAGATCATCGAAGTAATATTTTCCCAAAGTTGAGATAGTTGCACTATGTATGGTCAACCTCTCAAATGACTTTGGTGAGTTTTTACAGCGTCTGTTTGATGCGGTAATCACGTCTGTCAAGTTAGCGGGACAACTATTCAGTAAACAATTTTTTACTGGACCAAAAATTGCCGTTGAATTGCCGCTCTTATGCCGTGGATTTCCCGGAATTTGCCGTTAATTATTTTTTTTTTAAATGTCCTGGTTCGCTAACTTGAGACTCAAGTTAGCGAGACACCCCCTGGGAAAAAGCTTCCCATCGTACGGCAATTACTTTAGATCACGTAGAAAATTGCCGCTCAATTTGCCGTTCAAGAAAGAATGATTCCCGAAGTCGCGGCATAATGGGATCCCGGTCAAAACGGGTAAAAGGCAACTTCCCATCTCAAGTTAGCGAGACACCCCCTGGAAAACAGCTTTCCGTCGTACGGCAATTACTTTAAAGCACGTGTAAATTGCCGTTTAATTTACCGTTCAAGAAAATATCATTCCCAAAGTCGCGGGATAATGGGATCCCGGGCAAAATGGGAAAAATGCAATTTCCAATCTCAAGTTAGCGAGACACCATCTGGAAAACAGCTTTCCGTCGTATGGAAATGACTTTGAAGCACGTAGATAATTGCCGCTTAATTTGCCGTTCAAGAAAATATCATTCCCGAAGTCGCGGCATGATGGGATCCCGAGCAAAACGGGAAGAAATGCAATTTACCATCTCAAGTTAGCGAGACACCCCCTGGAAAATAGCTTTCCGTCGTACGGCAATTACTTCGAAGCACGTAGAGATCGCCACTCAATTTGCCGTTCAAGAAAATATCATTACCGATGTCGCGGCATAATGGGATCCCGGGCAAAACGAGAAAAAACGCAATTTCCCATCTCAATTTCGCGAGACACCCCCTGGAAAACAGTTTTGCGTCGTACGGCAATCACTTCAACGCACGTAGAAAATTGCCGTATAATTTGCCGTACCAGAAAATATCATTCCTGAAGTCACGGCACAATGGGATCCCGGGGAAAATGGGAAAAGACGCAATTTCTCATTTCAAGTTAGCGAGAAACCACCTGGAAAATAGCTTTCCGTCGTACGGCAATCACTTTAAAGCACGTATCAATTGCCGTTTAATTTGCCTTCCAAAAACATAACATTCCCAAAGTCGTGGCATAATGGGATCCCGGGCAAAACGTGAAAAAACGCAATTTCTCATCTCGAGTTAGCGAGACACCCCCTGGAAAACAGCTTTCCGGCGTACGGCAATTACTTCTAAGCACGTAGAGAATTGCTGCTTAATTTGCCGTTCCAGAAAATATCATTCTCGAAGTCGCGGCATAATGGGATCCTGGGCAAAACGGTAAAAAACGCAATTTCCCATCTCAAGTTAGCGAGACACCCCCTGGAAAACAGCTTTCCGTCGTACGGCAATTACTTTAAAGTACGTATAAATTGCCGTTTCATTTGCCGTTCAGGAGAATATCATTCCCAAAGTCGCGGCATAATGGGATCCCGGGCAAAACGGGGAAAAACGCGATTTCACATCTCAAGTTAGCGAGACATCCCCTGGAAAACAGCTTTCCATTGTACGGTAATTACTTTGAAGTACGTAAAAAATTGACGCTTAATTTGCCGTTCAAGAAAATATCAATCATGAAGTCGCGGCATAATGGGATCCCGGGCAAAACGGGAAAAAACGCAATTTCCCATCTCGAGTTAGCGAGACACCCCCTGGAAAACAGCTTTCCGTCGTACGGCAATTACTTTAAAGCTCGTCGAAAATTGCCGCCTAATTTGCCGTTCATCAAAATATC
>WSXT02189627.1:0-20000 GCA_011762715.2 Neuroterus valhalla
GTTTCGCCGGCCCGTCGTTGTGATTTTGTCGCACATGTGGTCACTCATCCCACGGTCGTGAGACGTGGCCATAGGTGAATTTAACCGCGGTTCGACTGGGAGCTGGTGCCATTCTTTGAATGACAGTTTCGGAGAATCCTAACCTCCAAAGTGCTTTGAATCTGCACAATTATAGATAAACAAAAAGTTGCACGAAGATTCAAAAATGAAAAATCTAAATCTTTTATAAGTGTTCCAATAACATTGAAAAACTCACCTATTTTCAATTGCATTCTCCCAACATATCCATATTGAAATGTTATTTATTGGATATTAGTATTTAATTACAATTGATTTAAAAAAAAATAGATTACAATTTATCATTAAAAATAATAAATAGGGATATGAAATTCAGAAATAAGAAAAAATATATTTCCAAGGGAAAAATCATATTGTTCTCCGTCCTTCAAAAAAATGCAATAATAGTAGCTTTTATTGAGGAAAAAATCCGCTCAAAAGACCAGATGACACAGCGAGTAATTGGAATTATCTAGAAGTATTCCAGTTTACTTAAAATTAATTGATCAAAGCAATATCTAATGATTCATGAATGATCTTAATGTTGTAATAAATAGAAATAGTAACTGATTTGTTTTATATCCAAGATTTTCTCTTCCCTGCTAGGAACTTCGAGTAGAACGTTCTTCTCGAAGCTATGCACGTATCTCTATTTCTTTCAGAACCTGGCCAAAATCTACGAATTCACAGATTTTAGCGATTCTCAGCTTCATCTTTTTATAACATAAATTATTTTAGTCGACTTTCGTACGTTTTCAATGCTTTGATTCAAAATCTACCTGGAATAGCGGCCATATTGGAATCGAAACGCGGTGGCGCCGTCTAGATGTCTGATCACAATATCCCGGTGTTTGTACATACAGAACCACAGGTTTCAAGATTTTTTTGAATACTTGAGTAGACATACAAAGGACGAAACGAAGACAAGCACATTTTCGATGTAACAAATTGCTAAATTCTACGAAGTCGAAGGTCTCAGTAAAGATTCTTCCTATTTCTTTGGAATAGACCTAATCTTCCAGCATTTCACATGGAGGAACTTATAATGTCTCATCGTGTTCATGTATGGTGTCTTGTAGTTGTCCGGTTCTTGCTGTTTCTGAGATCTAAGAGGTCATAACACCTCCACTGCCTTCCCTGGGGATAAGGGAACTTTGCACTCAGTTGAAGCGCTCAAGGATCCTTTCGGCTGATCCACAAAGGCAAGCCGTAATAAAAATAGCGCATCACAAGGTGTGGCAACGTTTGTAAACTAAAGGACTCTCATCTCCGAAACCTGCATTGAAATGTGATGCTTCGAATGAAATATATGAAAGCTCCTAGGAATATTGAGGAGGCGAGATCGAACGAGAACGAACGAATTACTTGGTGTATAGACCCTTCTTCTGTGAGCAAGGCTCCGAGAGGGGTATTTATCTTGACACTAGTTACCTGTCGGACCAATAATGGGCAAAAAAACGTGATCGAAGTCAAACATTCAAGGCTGCTTGTCAAGGCCTCTACCCGAACAAGCAAGAAAAATTGACGACTTCACAGGTGCTTTCCTATTAGAAACGATTAGGAATGAAATTACTAGGCTCTCTGGAAAAGAAAGAACCGTTTTGATCCACAAAGAACGTGCGCCTGCAAAGCGCTGCTTTTAATCAGCAGCCAAGGCTCGATACAAGGAATGTCGGATTATAGGAAAAGCAAGGGTCGCTCAATGTTTGAAAGAAGGATTTGGATGATGAGGATGAATCTGCACCACAGCAAAGCTGCCTTGGCGAGTTCGATGTAAAAGATGTAGAGCACTTCTAGCCCCAACAGTCGGCAGCTCTTCCTGGACATGGAGCTTTGTATCAAAACCTACTTTTGGAATAGCAATCGTGCTATTAAAGGAATCATCGGAATCATAAGGAATGTATTCCTAATTTTGAAAATTACATCACAGTCGTCCTCCAGGTATTCAAACATAAGAGCGAAACTTGTTTTAATCATAAATAAGAATTCTCAACTAAGTTTAAGGGGAAAACAAAGACTAATAAATTGACAAAGTTGGGTACAGTATCTTGCAAACATGTGACTAGTTGCTTATATGCTACTAATTCACAAAACAAACTATTTTACCGTTACTGTCTTTAGAGGAAGTGTCCAGTTGCAATTCTTTTACCAGTTTGTACATATTCTAATTCACTCCTACATATCATTCTTTCTTTCTCCAAAAGGTAATGTCTTGCCTTGAATGCATCGCCTATCAGGTACTGTTGAAGAAATATTGATGTACTGGCGTACATCAGTGAGGGAGGACGCTACTCCAGTTAGAGATCAGTCAAAAGAGAATATATTCACTTAATATGAATTTCCAGGAGCTCAAATGCCTAGTCAGGCTCATCCGAGCTCCAAGTCCCGGAATCCATCACGAGGCAATTAACTTGTATCAGAAAAATTTGGGGGTTACCCTGAAAATTAGCACAGATGTGACCTTCGGAAGCTACGATAACGTTGGCTCTGTCAGAGCCATCAATCTCGACGAAACTGGAGTTGATACGTCATCCGACTCGTCACTTTCCACAACACCAGGAGGCGATCGAGTCGGAAAACCAAATCACTGGAATAGAATAGCATGAAACCTATTCACCGACGCTTCGCAAGGTGATACCCGTCTGTCTGCAGGGGCAGTCCAAGAACAGCCACGACCGCCACTGTCTACCTAACGGCACACCAAGAGGATCCACCGGTCAGCGCAACGGCCAAGGAGGAACTGACTGCAGGAGAGAAGGGAGCACCAGCCCTGGATTGGAGAGCGCGCGAACGTTGGCCTCCCCACTCCTGCCAGCTGATACTGGGAAGACTCGAAAATAGATAGAACCTATAAAGGACACAAAACATCACGAAACCGCAGCTACAAATCGAATCCCAACTCGACCCCGGCGGAAGCCAGCAGCTGCAAATAAATTATAAACATGTACATTCGCAGAATTAGGCTTGCAGGATGAAAGTGATAGAAATGATAGTTCCATGTGATTTTTATTCAACAATTCCATCCTTATCACAAGTACTTTGAGAAAAAATAATAACTGTTGTTTATGAGTAAATAAAGTAAGTATTCTATTCTCTTCAGGTGAAATATCAGAAGCGATTATTTATCAAAAGAAGTTTTTCAGGGTTTGATGATAAAGTCTATAGCAGCTAGTTAAGTACATTCTCCATATTTTTTTCATACCAATAGTTAACTAAATAATGCATTTTGCAAGATCTTCAAGTGTTGAGCCCCTTTGAATTCAGAAGAACTAGTTTCACATTAGTGCTTATCTGTTCGTCGTTGTCGTCGTCGTTATGGTCGTTTTCGTTGTCGGATTCAAATATTCCTTTCTTGATTAGGCTACAAGTGTGGGAGGTGGCCGTTTACATGTTATATTCCGTAATTCTTGGATTCTGAATAGTCATTACTCCTGCATATTAGTCTAAATTCATTCAATGTTGAAGGTTTCGGACTGAAAAGTACTTGAAAATGGAAAACATCGATGTTGGATTCAATCTCCCAAAATTGTCAGATTCAAAACGCTTCTCATAGGGAATTACTGAATTCCAAAAGTTATTTATATGAAATTATCTAGCTTTCGAAGAAAAAACTCACAGACGGAGTATTATTCTGAGAACTGGAACTTCTTAATTGTTTCAGTCGGAACACTTCTGATGTTCTAAATTTTCAATTGGTTAACACGCATCCTTATAGTCTATGGATTATCAAGGCTCTAGTTCCACTGAGAATGAAGCATTTTCTACTTGTGTGTCTGCAGAATTCAAATGACTCACCCAAACTAATTCCCTGACGGGAGACGGTTTAGATGCAGAATACCGAAATTCTTCAAGATAAGATGACGGAATCCTACAGGGGATTCATCTATTTCATCTGGGGTCATATCTTTGATCACGCTGCTTCGCATGTTAATTCTTACTCGTACTTCAGTTCCAGCTCTCATTTTGTATATTCCACGCAAATATCTAGTCTCAAAAATTGCAACGACATCACCTGTGGACGTTGTGAGAACATATCGTTTTTCGGTTGGTACGGGCCTTAGAACTGTACGTAATTTTCTCACCATAATTTGTTTATCGGCAGGAAAAGTGTATGTTTGAATTTCGAATTGTTGGTGTAAATTTTTATGGGGAATAAGCCGAATAAATTTGAGTTTGTCAAAACCATATTTAAGTATAAAAGGAGGAAGATATCTGACAGGAGGAGACATGGACCTGGCCTGAGGAGACATATGCTTGACACGAAGAGGAGACTCGGCAGGTGAAGAAGATATGGGCTGAGAATTAGATCTGGTAGAAGGAAGACATCTTCCAGGAGAATGATATCTGTCAGGAGAGTGAGAAGTTTCTAAACGAGGAATGCAAGGAATCGGAGCACCGTCGGGTAAACACTCGAACTGTGTACTTAACTCTGAAACAAGCAAGAGAAGTATAAATATTTCTGGAAGTAGGCAATAGTATAGTAGAGTTAGCTCTGGCTGGACTTGTTCAAAGCTATAACACTAAGGGCTTATTTAGTTCTTTTCAAGTTGAGAAGAATCTGGGCGAAACCTTATTTTAAGCAAAAAACTTCCTACGCTATCCATTAAAGCATCACATGAGTTTTGAGAAAGAAGATTACATTTTCTGAGAAGAAATATATCTTTCAAGAATCTTTATCCAGAATCTTTTAGGTTTCATGCAATAATTCCCAAGCGTTTTTTGCCTAAGCCTAGCTAGTGACATGCACTAGGAGGGGACATGCATGAACAGACATCCCTGCATCGTCTTCGCCTTATTGTACTCTGTCGTATTATCCCGTCTTATCTTGCGCTTGTGATAGTTTAAGTGATTGCGCCCTGTAAGCATCTTAACCACACTCTGTCCGAACTGTATGTGAAGTTCAGGATATCTCACGCATGTCAGCAGCCCTGTGTTTATTCCCAATTCTCTTGCTTCTTTTTTTCTAATCCAGATTTGATGGTCATCCTAAATGCAGAAAGATGCTAATCTTAGAGCTAGTTATGAGACTATTTAAGGATTCACCGCATCTTTATTTGCAAGGTGATCCGCTTTTTTATCGCCTCCGCTCCTTGTATGTGCTAGAACTCGAACGGGGATCACGTTATTCTTGTTTGATGGTGGATTTATAGCCAGTCACATTTCCTGACCAATTTTGATGTCATGTAATTTGCCCGATGCCGAATTTCCTCTACTCGTGCCTCAGCGATTTTTTTCGTTTCCCGATTTCATGGATCTGTCTAGTTATTTTGTCCAGCCTTGTTTCTAGAATTATCAGTATAATAATTTTACTTAGGAGTTCAGTGCTTGAGAATAATTTTAATTGCCACCACTACTCTCGTAAAGCTAATCATTTGTAATCTATGTAGCCTGTCTTGTCATTTTCACAGTTAAGCAAGTAGCCAGCAGACTTCATCAGAGTAAACTAGCCTCGATTCAGGTATATCGGAAAAAAGCTATGCGATTATTACAAGCCTCACGGCCCATGTTGGATCAAATGCTCATCTGCAAATACGAAGTGCTATAAAAAACTTTCTGCATTGCGTCTTCAGGTGATTCACCAAGTTCTGCTTGATGTTCAGGATTGCTTTCGGATATTTGAATGACTCAAAGTTGCTTACTCGTAACCACTAAATGAAGTAAGGGTTGACTTCTGTCCCTACGTCCAAAAAGATCTCCTGTGATTAGAAAATCATCTGCGTAATACGCTTATTTATACAATGCATCTAGCTTTCGAAGAAGGTAGTCGACTCGAAGGGCATCCACATGGTGCCCCTTTCATAACTACAACTTCACCTCATCTGGTTTGAGACGCCTTTAGCGCAGCACGCTTATTAGATACTTCTCAATTAATCGCTGTGCCTCACATCAGTCGAACTATTAAGTTGAAATACATAGAGATCAAACTCTCAAAACTAGTTTAGAGGAAAAGAAATGGAAAAATGCACATGAAGAGCCTGATAAAAACTTTTATGTTCGAAACCTATTATATAGGATTACTCCCAAACTACGCTAAACAAAATTCGAATAAGAGATGTCATATATTACTATATTTACCAGAAGAATTGAGGATCACAGCCAAGGAAAAGACAAGATTATGAACAATCTTCATCTTTCTCAATCGGAGGAGGAACTGATGAACAATGCGAACCTAATTTTAAAATGATTATTATTATTGTGAATCGGATTCACTATCATCTGCAAAACTTTATTCGTAATTTTAAATCCTTCGTTACGTTTCTTATCAAACAGCTGATGAAAGAAGTTTTGTTACTGAATTTGTTAGAGCTTATATTGCAATTAATATTATGTTATATACAACCAACTGATGTTATGAATTTTCACGATTTCATAATAATATTCCTTTTTCGGAGTGGATTCGTCTGCTTACGCGATAGTCGTTATCTTAAGATTTAGAGGCCTCAAAGGTGCTTTCTCAGAATAGATATGTTCCACTGGAGAGTTTCGTCGCAATGATCAGATTGCCAAATTGGTGGCATCGATAACAATATTTATACAATGTTTCAGGATTAAAGATTACCTACAAAATATCACAGTATATTCTAGTTGAATAATTCGATCTGAAAACTGCATTAAAATTATATGCAACTCTTTTATATAGATACTGAATTCAAATTTCATCATTCGATTGAGCGATTGATCTGTTCTGATTGTCTAGAGGTTTATGATTGATCTCCGTGGTTGGTTATTTGTGTTTCTTTATTTGGCGATAACTGTTCCGAGAGGATTCAACGGTTTTTTTATATTATTTGTCTTTTCTAGAAGAGAAATGACTTTTTAAAGGATTGGTAGAGTTTAGATCGAATGTTTGGATTTTGAACTAGTAAGTTAAAACTATAAAACAAAAGATGATGATCTTCCAACGGGAATCAACTACCTCAAATTCTTATAAATTCCAAAGATAACTATTGTTATAACAGACTTGTGATAAATTTCCTAGATATCTCATAAATTTTTGGAACTTTCGTACCATTTATCTGAAACATGGAAGAATGGAAGGCGTAGATAAGGACCTTGAGCTTGTGGGCGGAATTGCTATTAGCAACCTTAGTTCTAGAGAGACTAAAGAATCTCTGAGCGTGCCCGAGAGCCTCACCCAGCATACAACATCAGGGAAAGAGGTTCTACAAAGCAGATACAAGCACTTTCTTCGACGGATTTGGTCGTCCAACCCGTCTTCGTTGAACAAGATATCTGCGAATAACATGTTTGCCGTTCCGGTTCTACTCCATTGGTGTGAAGATGATGCATATGAAGTAATGCTTGTATATCAACTCATCCGTTCCGCGCTTATACACTGCACGCCGTAAAGGCGGACGCGGACTTCTCAATCTCGAATGCCTTTCGCAACCAAATCCTCCTGAAAACTGCTCATATCATCGCGAAGAGATCCTGTCCTGGCAATGGTAAGGAATCATAAAGTCGCGGAGCAGGCAGCTGCAACCCGAGGCCTGAACCTCAACTTCAGAAGTTAGGGCAGTGCATTACTCCATCAAGATGCCTACTTCTGAAAGCACAGGTGAACAAAGCGACGCCAGAAACTTCCTGAAACAAAATGAAGACAAGGAGATCCGTAATCCCTTAAAAAAATTGTAGGGGATCAATTCTTGGCACATGAATTGATGTTCGCTCCTTTTTGAATCGTTTGAACTCAACCTGGGAACAGAGAGATTCATTTACGCGTGATAGAACGGTGTGATTTCTATCTAAGCATACCGTGGCGGCATATTGCGTCAAAAGACTTCAAGCCATGGATGCAGGTCGTGTCTTTAACTCTCTGCGCACCTATGGCATATACTATAGAATCGGCCTATTCACGCAGGAACCACATTATATCCAGACACAATGCGGCCTTGAGAGTGTCTAACTACCATCTACGTAATTCTTGTGACGTCCGCTCGACTCTGCCTTGCCAGACGCTGCAAGGGAAATAGAGTCTATTATTGAGGACGAGTAGTGCCGAATATACTGGAACCACAATGTCTGGACAAAAGTCCCCATGAAGCACACACAACACCCGACATCGCGCTCCTTGGCAAACGTGACCAAACTATGTTCATGATCGAATTCTCGGCCCTGGCTGACTACAACATCAAAGGAGAATGAGAAAAAGGAGAGGTACAGAGTTCTCAGAGAGCACCAGCAGCGATATCATCAAGGATATCTGGATAGAATAATTGTTCTCATTATCTACTAGAAGCTTGTGCTATTCTCCTGAATGATAGTCTCTCCCAGGAGAGCCCTGCGGTGGTTTTTCAACCAATGTTTTATTCCTCTATACATCTAAGGTGAAATACTCGAAGCAATAGGTTGGTAATAGTTATTTGCACAGCGTCCGATAGAAAAAGGCGGCTATTGGGATATCATTAAATTTTCATGTGTGAATGGGAGAATGAGTAGCATCAAGGACCTAATTTGAGGACAGAAAAGATTTTTCATACTTGCAAAAATATTCGAGGGACCTTTTCTTTGATACTATAAGGTTGCCTTTCTGATATTCAAAATTTTATAGATGAATCATTTCAGGTTTATGATAATTTTCTTCTGGAAGCATGTCTATAACTTGATGAACAGAAGTTTTCAAACACGTTCAAAGTAAAGAGAGATTGAGGAATTCGCAAAAGAATAAAGCTCCGAGAATAGTAACACATCTATTCGCTAATGTAATCAGCAGTTTCCATGCAATATTTTGATCCTCCTTTGAACCACGACACAATACACACAATACAATATAATGATAATAAATTGATTTTCATTAAATCTAAGAGCGTGGTGGAAGGCCATTCACGTGTATTATTCCAAAATTCTTGGAGACTGAACGACGGCTGCCTATGGGAGCTTCATCGATCTCATTTTGAGTCATATCTCTAACCACGCCACTGTTCATGTTTATTTTCACTCGTTTTGAACTGCAACCACTTATCGTGTATATTCCACGTAGATATTTAGTTTCGAATATTGCGAAGACATCACCTGTTGATGTCGCTAGAACGAATCGTTCTTCAGTTGGCAAGGGCGCCTGGGCTCTTCGATGTGTTTTCACGTGAAGTTCTTCATTAGCAGCGAATTTGTATTTCCGAATTTCAAATCGCCGTTGTGGATTGGTGATGGGTATAAGCCGGAGGAATGGAACTTGACTAAGATCATATTTAAGTATAAGAGGAGAAAGGTGCCTGTTAGGAGGTAACTTTGGCCTGGCACGAAGTGGAGGGTTACCAGGTACAGAAGGCCTAGCCGAAAGATTAGGCCTCGTCCTGGCCGGGGGAAAACACTTTTCAGGAGACTTTTGTCCATTGGGAGAATCAATTATTCCTGAACGAGGAAGGCTTGCGATATGGGTACCATCAGATGGACATTCAGACTGTGTACTCAACCCTGCAATAAGAAGAAGTTGTTCAGAAGGAGTCAGCTTTAATAATAAATAAAAAGGGGAACAAATAAAAGAAATTAATAAAAAAAATAAAAAAACGGAAACAGCAGTGCAGAGAAATACAGGAAAAAGTTCGAGAAGTGTAATAGGTCGCGCATAGCTTAAAACAATACACTTAGAATAGTATAAATGATATTCCAATATATTCACAACTAGAATGAAGAATGATCGCTGAGGATAACACAAGAATATGAAACATGCTCATTTTCCTTTATTAAAGAATAAAACTAGCGAACGAGCAGAAAATCACTTTCGAATGATGAGTCTATCGTTTGTAACAAAATCTTATCTAACATCAGATAAGAACCATCTACCGGATCTAATGTATATCCTTGAGTTCTCAACTCATAAATCATAGTGGTTTAGCTTGCTCTTCTGAGATATTTATATTCCATCAAAATCCATTCTTTAGGGTAAAAATTAAATTACTGAATTTGTTGAAACCTATAGTACAATGCATATAATGTGTCATGTACCTTGTCGAGAAACTTTATGAAGATTAGCTCTTATATGCGGGGCAAAAATGTTATTCAGATTGTACATGAAATTATTTTGAAAAATCGTTAGTATGATTATCAATTTCTGGGTTAAATGAGCCTGAGGAAAAAAAAGAGATTAGAATTTTCAGGGATTTTTATCTCAACTTCAGCTTTCATTAGGAGCTAGATTCTGCACATCAAGTAAGATATCTGCTTCGAAAAACATGTAGATAGATTACAGTAGGTGATGATGATGAAACAAAAGGAGTTACGTCATAAACGAATGAGCAACACACATTTTTTCGCAATCGACAATCTTGAGATCCTTAAATCCAGAGTTTCATTGTGAAATATTAGTTATCATAATTTTTTATCAAGATAAATAAAATATGGACGCTATTTCGCAATATTTCAATAATTTGTAAAAACAAGTTCACCTTTGAGTTATTTGTCTGAGGATAAGCCTAATTTCTGACAGAACGAACTAGGAATGTTTCTCTTATATTCCTCTGCTATTTTCAATCACAAGATCAACAAAGGATATCTTTTTGATGGATGTATTCTAATTGCCGGGTCTTATATCTCAAGAAAGCCAAAGACGATTATAATTCAATCACGAGAGTTTTCTCTTGCGCAGTCCAATTTACGAAGGAGACAATAAAAATCAAAAACGAAACCTTTAAACTTTTTCCGAACTTCGAATTTTGCGCTATTATCTCTCTTGGCGGACTCCTTGAACAGATGACAGCGGCCGTGAGTCAATACTTCATGGCTCATATTTTATGATGAATTTTCAAAAGGTGTTTTGCAACAAATCGCGGTACCAACACAAGTTTACCAGAATACAGAATACAGAGAACACTCCCAGCAAGGGAGTGTTCATCTCTGGACAGTCGTAGTGCCGGTACCTCTAGAGGGAAGGTTACTCTAAGTACTTGGAGCTGGTATTCGTGGTTGTTCCGAACCCACCTTGAGCTGCAGGTCCCCCTTACTTACTACTGAGGTAGTGCTAGGGTATGTAAAGGAATAGTGGAGAGGTGCGAGGAAAATGTAAACCCTCAGGGGACATATTGAGCCATCCAGTCATTATATTTACACATTTCTTCGAAAAGCTTGAGTTAGAGCGTGGAAGTGCTTACATGTGCTGTTTTAAAATTCCCACGAGATAAGGGCGACGCAACGGCTGCCTTTGAAAGATTGATTGTTTCCGTCTAGGGTCATAACTTTACCCATGCTGCTGTTCATGTTGATTGTCACTCGTTTTTTCACAGAATCTCTTCTTGTGTATATTGTATAGAAACATCTATTCTCAAACAATGCAACAACGTCATTGTGGGTACTGTCAAATCATATCGTCCAAAGACTTGAACTTCTAGTCACACATGAGTTTGTTTTTTAGCAAGAAAACTGTATCTTGTATTTCACATAGATTGTGTGCATCAGTCAGGTGAAGAAGTTGACATATTCCATGTCAGAAGAGTTCATGTATGAGGATAGAAGGAGGAAAATTCTAAGCAAGATATGAGCATTTGACGAAGTGTTCGCTTGTCAGGTAAAGGAGAACCGACCAGAAAATAAGGCCTTGAATAAGAGAGACACCTTTTATGAAAATATCGTCTTCCTACTGTCAAGATTTGTAAATATTTTTCTTTCCTTCCATCCATATAACCCAATTGTGCGTACCAATTTCTTAGTTTAGCGCTTTTTCATATTTGGTGCTTTCGGCCTTTCTATTAGCGCTATTAGGCGATTTCTCTAGATAAGCATATAAGACATTTGAGATAGGACGCCATTTACACGTCATGGCGGGATAGTGAAAATCTTCACGTTGATTTTTAGTCTACTTATCGATTACTTGGAAATTTGAAATTTTTCATAAATAGTATTTACGCCTATTATTTTGGTTTCCTTATACTGAAACGTGCAAATAAAAATATTTTTGAATAAACCTTTGCAATTGACTGAAATAAAGATTTTTTACGGGGATCCCTTAGTGTCTACCAGATGGCATTATTGACCAATTCAGGGTACAGAGGGTCCAGGGACAGTGTGTCAGACTAGCCGGATGCCGCCATTGCTAGTTCGGGTGGCAAACCAGGTAAAATATCCATATATAATACTTTATTTGTATATTTAGATATAGTATCGCACAGGAGAACTAGCAATGGCGGAGCAAATCAGCGCGTGGAACACTCGTCTACCTCGTTACATTCTGGAAAGCATCAAAGTTGAGCAGCATTTGGTTAGTACTTGGATGGGTGACCAAAACTAAAAAGATTAAAATTTTAAAAAATTTCAAAAACGCTTTCAATAAGAATTATATCTTAACTGAAAAAGATAAAATAATCAGTTCAGTAATAAAGGAAATTCGATTACTATTTTATGACACTAATAATAAGAGCGTAGGCGTCTTGACAAATACTGTATCCTGACACGTCACGCTTTTATTATTCGTGCTATAAAATAGAAATCGACTTCTTTTTATCATTGAAGTGATTATTTTATCTTTTTTAGTTTAGATATTATTTTTAATAAAAGCGTTTCAAAATTTTTTTTCCTTGGTGCTTTTGGCGCTCTTCTATGACTCGAGATGGCGCCTCTGGCGCTTTTGCGTCCACCCACAGATGATCAGGAAGAGCTGAAACAAGATTTTTCCTTTATTACTCATGTTCTTCCATATCTCTTCAAATTTTGAAGACTATTGAATTCATTTTGACGAAATTTCAGATCCATACTTCGAAAAATCCAATCCATAATGAATTCGATAACAAGCTTTGGTAAATATCCTTCAGATACATTTATTAAGAGTGGCGATCGCGATATGGAAAGGTGGCCAGGGCGGCTGGTCTATGTGAACAGTGCGCTCAAGTAGGCGTGGTCAGGCGTAGTCAGACGAAGCCTTTAGTAGAACGAGGAGGGGATTCTCGATGAAGCGCTCGCAGATGGGGAAGAAAGGAGAAGTGCGCCAACCTTGCGTTGGGCACCCCTGGCTTGGAACGTTGTTATAAAAGTGTGCTTGCCAGATATACAAAGGATTGTATTGAACATGAGTTTGATCGCAACAATCTTAGAGTCTTGCGAATTACAAGTATTAAGATTGTAGATGAATCATTCGAGACCTATAAATATTTCTTTTAGGAATACTTCCATGAATCAAAAAAACAGAATCGTTCCAATTTGTTTCTCAATCACAAAAGATTTGAACTTTAAAAAATCTTCCTTTGAACAACAAATAAAACAATATAGTCGTATTGCATCTGTTTTCAAATAAATCTAATAGCATGGAGGAAGATCGTTTACGTATATAATTCCAAAACTCTTAGAGACTTGACGTCGGTTGCCTATGTGAGCTTCATCGATTTCATTTTCAGTCATATCTCTAACAACGCCACTGTTCATGTTTATTTTCACTCGTTTTGAACTGCGACCCCTTATCTTGTATATTCCACGTAGATCTTTATTCTCAAATATTGCAAAGACGTTACCTGTTGGTGTCGCTAGAACATATCGTTCTCCAGTTGGCAAAGGCGCCTGTGCTCTGCGTACTGTTTTCACGTGAACTGTTTCATCAGCAGGGAATGTAAATTTCCGAATTTCAAATCGCCTTTGTGGATTAGTGGTGGGTATCAGTCGAAGGAATTCAAGTTGGCCATGTTCATATTTAAGCACGAGAGGGGAAAGATGCCTGATAGGAGGTGACCTGGACCTGACACGAAAAGGAGGGTCAATGGGGAGAGGAGGACTGACCGTACAATAAGACCTAGTTCTAGTAGAAGAAGGAGAACTCCGAGTGGAAACATGTCTGTCAGGAGAATAGCGAGGTCCCAAACGAAGTGGGCTAGGTATAAAGGTGTCAATAGGTGAGGACTCAGACTGTGTACTCAATTCTGCAACAAGCAAAAGTAATAATTGCATTATCATCAAATAAATACTAATCCCTTGTGAGGTGAGCAGAACTCGTTCAGTTCTAGACATTGTGTACTATTAGAGATAAGAGGGATTATATAGGGAGTTGAGGTGAGGGATGTGAAGCAGAAGTAAGAAGGGATGGGTCAAGATCAATCTGGAAGGCACTGCTTCTTGTCCATTCAAACGATAAACTCGTCCTACAACACTGATCTGGCACAAGTTGTTGATTAACTTATCCAGCAGTGAACCTGAGTAAATGTCTTCACCAAGCCTTATATAATCATGCACTAAACAATTCTTTTTCCATTCAAGCTCTTGTGTTTTTTTGGAAACGATACAGAACTTTGAATGTATGCACAATATTAGGTATCGCAATTTTTGCTTTATTTGTTACTGCCTTCAACTCGTATTGCTTCAGCCTATAAAAAGCTTATTGATTCCTCCCATTATTGTTCGTCTTCAGGTATTCAGAATGAACAAGTACTCTCTCAGTACCTTTGTGTTGTATACTAACTCTACATTGCTACAGTTATCAGCACAGCTTTCCAGTTATCATGAAAGGAACAAATCTCAATAATGTCTCTATCGCGGAAGTAAATACCATCAAGATGTAGGATGCAAATCGTGAGTTTAACTTTGAGAAAAATTCTGAATCCCAAGAATATAATTAGGTTAAATGTGTGAATCTTTCTTGAAATCAGCGATTGTGTCCCACATGATTTGGACTTTTAAAACAAGATGTCAGTTGAAATATGGGTTCGTCACAAATAGTTGGATGTGACGCTATTTTACAATATTTGAACAGTTCCTACAAAAAATTCAAAGTTTGGATTGGTGTCAAAGAACAAGCTAAATTCCCATAGAAAGAACTAGGAATGTCTTTTTATTAACTTTCTACTATGCTCATTGCGAAATCGACAATGATTCTATATTATACAAAAATTTTTCATATTCAAATTGAAATTTTTGTTATTTTTCGAAGGTTTACGAGTTTTATCTCCAAGAGCGACTGATGATATCTTTTCGTTGAATGTCTTATGGTAGATAAATCTAATCTATCTTTTTTTTCATCAATCATTCAAACCTCCGAAAGTAGTAATCGTCACTTGCGAAGAGTCATGATTGGTTGTCTTGAATACTGAGGAGGGCATAAGTCTCCTGCCAACATTTCTGCCGAAAGCTGGTGATGAGCCATCCAAGTACCAACTGCGCTCAACGCTGCTAAACTTTAGCAATCGCACTTCAATGTCGAGACTCCAATAATTATTTAACAGTAAATTTCAACATCATTAAGAGAAACAAACTATACATTTCAACATTATCAAGATAAGCAACCTATTTGCGTTAAGGGAGGCCGTTTACATGCCGAATTCCAAAATTCTTCGCGATAGTATTACGCATGCCTATGGGAGATTCATCGATTTCATCTAGAGTCATATCTTCTATCACGTCGCTGTGCATGTTTATTTCCACTCGTTTCTCATTGCCATCTCTTCGTTGGTACATACCACGGAGATATTTAGTCTCAAATAATGCAAAGATGTCACCTGTGGACGTTGCTAAGACTTATCGTGTTTTGGGTTGCATAGTCACAAGGACTGTACGATTTTGTCGGACTAAAATTTGTTCATCATCATGAAAAGTGTATATTTGGATTTCGAATCGCTGGTTTGGATTGATGAGGGGAATGAGCCGAATGAATTTGAGTTGATCGAGTCCGTATTTAAGTATGAAACGAGGAAGATAACTGGAACGAGGAAGATCACTGGCACGAGGGAGATAGCTAGCACAAGGGGGATAACGGGCATGAAGTGACCTAGATCTTTCACGAAGAGGAGGTTCGGTAGGTGCAGAAGGCATAACCAAAGAATCAGGCCTAGAGACAGGAAGACACCTTTCAGGAGAATGATGTCTGTCATCTTAATGAGAAGTTTCTGAAGGAGAAGCGCCAGGAATAGGATCACCATTAGGTAAACAATCGAACTGTGAACTAAACCCTGCAACAAGAAAGAGAGAATTATATATTCCTTCGAGTAGACAATCTTATAGTACGAGTAAGCGCGCAATGAACTCGTTTTAAGGCACATAAACGTTTCCAGATGAACGCCTTAGATTTGGTTAACAAAATCATCCTCGTATCTTGGAGTATATTACCCACACGTGAAGCATTTTTGGGAGGCTGTCAAGTACGATTAACCACATGTACAGTGACAGGACAAATCATATATAAACGTCTCCGTAGCTCTACACTCCTAACTAGGCCTCCACCTCGTCCGGTTTCGAGATGTCTATGATACAGCATGACTTGTTCGCAGAAAACGATAGCTAGAAGCACCGTGTGTTTGCTCTTCAATACTGCAAAACAGGCAGAAGAACAGCGAACAAATATTGTGGATAACTTGAGGACGCTTATCAATGGTATTCGTAATGGAGCGGAGAAGCAGCTTGACCATACCTTTATGATACAGAAGGTCAAATCACTTACGTCTTGGAGCTTGAGCCATCGTCAGTCCCTAACAGTGGCGAATCTAGGAATGAGCTGTAGGGGGGGGCTTGAGAGTTGGGATTAAACGAATAAACGATTTGCGATGTTTCTGCAGGCCACACAATCGGAGGACTTCTTGGGGGGGGTACATCCCCCATAGCCCCCCCCTCTGGATCCACCACTGGTCCCTAGCATTGGTCTCCGTGCACACTCTTCTTGTACAAGGAGAGCAAGCTCCGCTTCTGATTGGTGAGCGTTGAGAGTCGAGAGTAACTTGGCGCAAGGTGGGAACATGGAGTGCTAGTCGATATAGTTTGGACCATGGATGTAGCAAAAAAGGTTTTCATGGGTGGGGGACAAGATGCAAGCACCAACGAACTAAAGGAGCAGCATGAACACTTGCGCGCAGAAGAAATGCGCATACACCGTTTAAGCGCTGCACGCACCTCGAAGAGTGCATTAACCACGCGCGGCTTGAACTCTCGAGAAAGTTTTTTATCTAACCCCCTCTCACCGAGTTTCTCCTCTACAACAACTCCATGGGTGTGAAATTCTCCGTGCAGGTTCAGAACGTTCGAGCGAACATACTTTTTTTCCGTTATTTGGAAAACGATTCTTATATTCTATTAAGAATTTTAGTAGCGAAATCGCAGATTTCACGGTAAAGTTCTTAAAAGAAATCATTTAGAACTAACGAGGTAAACACACTCGTGTTGAAACAATAAGAAATTCTAAAACAAGCGTTTAGAAAACTGCTAGAATATTTCACGTAAAAATTTTAGATTGGTGCTCGATCAAGCAAATTCAAAACTCATTTTGTGTTTCTCAAGTCTGAGCTGTGTCCCATATCTGTGGTATTTTTTTGGAATCACTATATATGAATCAATCTGCCTTAACTAGTTTGGAGGTTATGAAGAAGATGAATTTAATAGAAGAGATTGATGAAAATGATCATTTGCGAAATCTCTCCTATTGGAGAACACTTTTGAAGTCAATTAGAGGTACGAATTCCTGGAATCGAGGATTTGTGCATAGTTCGAAAAAAACCCGAGAATTGTAGATATATTATGTAACTTTATTTACCACAAGAATTAAGGATAACCACCAAGCAGAAGACCAGATAATTGACAATTCTCATCTTTCTCAATGAAAGAAAAACTAACAAACAGTTCTGACCAGATTTAAAATGATAGTTCCTATTGTCGATCGGATAAACTACTACCTGCACAACTTAACATGTAGATGTCGATTCTCCGCAACGTTTTGCATCTAACATCAGAAAAAGCTGTCTCTCTGATAAACTGTGTTTAACTCGCTCTTTTATGACATTCAAATTTCATCATAATACATTTTTCAGTAGATAAATTTTATAACTTAATTTGTTGAAGCTGATATGATTCATTCATATGATTTCTTATATAACGAATGACTTTATGAATTTTCCCATAAATTTAAGGCCTAAGAGTTGCTATCTTTAATTATTTAGATTTCTCAAGGCTTTCGAGCAAAAAGCTCCATTACAAAATTTATAGATTCGAAATTCGATAAAAATGATGTTTGATACTCTTGTACAGAACCTGGATATTGCAATTCGATCAGCGAGTAAAGCATTAGAATAATCCAATTCTGAATGGGTTGATTATTGATTTCTTATTTTGTTAGATAACTCAGCAATCATGAGTCGTGATTATACGAATCTGTTTTACTTAAGGGAAATGAAGCAAATGGAAGCAACTAGAATTTTCGAGAGTCTCTCTGCTTGAAAATTGATTTCCAAACTTGATATTGGAGGATCTCAGTTAAAAATGATTCGTTCAAGTTGGAAGTTCTCCTGTTTTATCGGAAATGAATTCATTTCTTGCCATGATTCCGTTCTATTTAGTTAGAAAGTCTTGTATTGACGTTGAGTCTATTTTAAGAATTTATGTTTTTCATCTTGATCTGCATTCACGGTTGGTTCGGAAAAATCTGGTTCCATCTTGACCATGTGATTTCATTCATTCGATGCTCTAGCGTTCCTGGAGGATAAAGTGCTCATCAACTCAGCCATTCATATCTCATGAACGATGATTCTTCCGTCGAGATCGCAAGTACCTCCAATATACTTTCACGCGTTCCAAGAGGTATCTCCCTTATTACTTCTGTCACTCCCATAAAATGATGATGATGGTTCGTTTGATCTTGTATCACAGGAAAAGTGGGGTTTGAACAAGAATGCTCGAATTTGGCGCTATTTGAGAAATAACTATGATATTAGTGAATACAAAATAAGAAGAGAAGGAAATTCTTACATGCCGTGATTTGAATAATGAACTTCCAACCCATAAACGTTGTCCGCGAATAACGAGAGCGCTTCACGTTCTTGAGTAGAAACATGCAAAAATACATATTTTTAGCATAGCCACATAGCTGAAAGCTTTACACGCCATTACACAAGTGTGGCCGTCGCGTCGACCGTCCCTGAATTTAGATTACTTTTGCGATGCCTGCAAAATGTTTTCGCTTTGTTGTCAAGCATTTATGTACCCCCTGTTCTTGCATTCATATTTCGATTCCGTCTCTTTTCGTTTTCCTCATCTCTTCACTGAAAATGCATTTTTCGGCGCAGTCAAAGTACTTCCAAGCATAGTCTTATTATATATCTGAGCCAAAAAAAAATCTGATATGATAAAAGATTCAAAATTTTCTCTTAGTCATTTGTCAGAAAAATAATAACAGTCCTTTACCGCATAATTGTCGGTGTGTGATTTAGATGATAAAAGTAACGACTGCAACTGAATCTGCGTTGGCAGCGAGAAAACGACTACCGCCTCTTTATTGAACGACATCGTTATCTGAGGAATAAACGAGGAAGAGACTTTTACTGCCAGGATATAGTCTCCCTGTGATGCAAATTCGAGCTGTACTGATATTACGAGACAGCAATTTTTTAGTCATGAGGAGCTCCTTAATAATCTTTACCACATTTTCTTTCCAGTTCTCTTCATTTCTCTTATACACGCCCTCATCTTCCCTTTTTTTGCTCAGATATTCTGTTCTTTGTGTTCTGCTTTTTTCCAACAGATCTCTTTTGTAACCATGTAGTTTGATTTTGATATTCCTATTCTTGTTCATCTCTATTCCCATCTATTCCTCATCTAACATGGTTCTCCTTCCTCTTCAAACTCTATACCAATCGGAACATATCATCCACTTATTATGAAATGGAGCCTCAATCATCGCTCATTTTTTCATCAATCTTATTTCCCTATATTCTTCCTTTTATTCCTTAAAGAAAATCTTCAATTTTTCTTCATTTCTGCTAACTCTGGTTGCTTATCCTTCCATTATTACCTCCTTCCTGGAAGAAATTGTTGAGAAGAGATTAATGCGATGGAATCGGACAAATGTTATTGAACTTTTTCATAGAAGGTTCTGGAGTCTTCCGTTCAAAGCTCCGCAGAGTCACGCAACGGTCCTAGAGATTTGAGATTTAATGCTTTTACGATGATTCATTATGATGAAATAAGGTATTTCGGGTTTTAATCGTGTACAAACTACAAAAAGATTTGTCGACGTTTCGCGAACGTTACAGTTCGCATCTTCAGGACTGGCCTAAAAC
>WSXT02189638.1:0-19996 GCA_011762715.2 Neuroterus valhalla
CTCGCTTCGCTCGGGAAAGCAACTCCACACTCGTCAGTAATCTGCGCCATTCGCCACTCGCCATGTAATATACTATTAAATTATAGTGACAAATTGTATTTTTCAGGAATAGCAAGGATACGTAAGAAAAGAGGAAAGAAAATATAAGAGCCAGGGAGTTACAAAGAAAGAAGGGTCATATGAGTTGCTGCCTAATGGCTGCATAATTTTTTAGGTGTAAATAATATAGGAGGTGGACCCTCTGAATTTTTGATTCAGTCAGAGGTATTCTAGCTGGGAGAAAGGAAAAAAGATGCAATAAAGTGAATACAATTCTGAGTAATAATGTACGAGTAAGTTCCTAATTAATTCCCCAAGGATCCTTTTCTAGGTGATTAAGACCTGTTTTTAAAAACTGGCTCGGAGCATGGAAATACCCAAAGGAAAGATTTCCTCTATGCTATAAAACTCTCTTAGCAGGTTATCGCTAGGTCACAACAAAAATTCTTCACACAATTGAATACTATATTTAGTATTTTGAGATTCAAGGCAAATTAATATTTGATGGGATAATAAATGACTATTTATCGAAAAATATTCATTCTGTTTGATTCTCAGCTGATTTATTTCAACGAATTTCTTATTATCGTTAGCGCCAAATTTTAGTAATGCATTATATTCGCTCAATACGCAAATAGCAGATAATGGATCAGTGAAATTCAGAAGTGGGTCAAAATCCATTCAGCAAAGTAATAGTTTAAATGTGTACTCTTGTTTTCTCATTTCAATGAAACCAGAAGGAAGTTATGCGATTCTTTGTATTTAAAAATTGTTACTTTTATAAAGACGCTCCGTACCTTTGCCAAGGTGTTTTTCACAGGTGCTTTCGGGATGTTCATTTGGTAGTTTGATAGATTTGAGTTCAAGCTTAAAAGTACTTTTTTTAAATTAATAGATGAATCAGTTCTTTGTGCCTCCTGAAAAGTTCAAGTTTTCTTCTTCAAACAAAAAGGAATTGTACATAACAGCTTATTTGTTGTTATCAATAAGGTAGCTTTTTTTCATTCATAGAAATTCAAAAATTTTCAAACAAATAAAGCATAAATTAGATCCTTATAGCAATCCGATATCCGAAAAATTCCTTGTTTCATTGAGACAAACATTATTCGCAGTAAAAGTTGAAGAAAGACATGAAAATGTAGATTATATTCCAAAAATTGACATCTGTCAAATACGAAATACCAGCTTATTGGGCATCGTTGACCAGACCGCAGATCATTGGTTCTGAGCCGCTTGAGTGTTTTCGTGTGTTCTGTTCGGTGAAACAGTAGCATTGTGTTCCAGAACCAAACCGGATAAACCGAACAACGTTTGGATTTACGTGTATTGGTGTCGACTACAGACTGGTCAATGCATGTTTTCCTATGTCGTGCCATTCTATACTGTGGTATCTGTGTACTGACTGTCTGCTATTATACAGAAAGAGAGTGATAGACAAAAGGGGGCGGGAGAGGATCAGAGAGACAGAACTCAAGGGAGGGTGTGGGTGTTTTGGTGCTGTGAAATACATAGCTCAATACTTCGTTGCTGCACGCTTTGTCGCGGTCAACCCCAAACTCACCCGCAACTCTAATTGTTACACGAGCCTTCGGACGCCTCGAATTCGTGTCGATACCATCGGCAAAAAACGGACACTAGCAGACACGATAGGTGCATATACTGGAAAGAGAAATTGAAAATATACGGAAAAAATGCATAGGAATAGACGGTAAAGTGCTTGGTATGAAATCGATTGTAATCACACCTCAGGCAAAAATTCGGCCTCGATGATTGAATTGGACGTAACTATATGGTTTACCACAGTCGGAATTTTCTACTTGCCACACAAACCTCAATCTAGAAAACTGAAAAATCGGAACTGCCATTGAATTAATTTTCAATCTTATTGCGTAGACTAAAATTATACACGATTTTGTTCGAAATCCTTTTTTTAGGTCAAGTGCAGGTCCAATTAGAGTACTAAGCTTTCAAAAATGAGATTCTATACCAGAGTCAGAAACACAATTACCTTCAAGAGTCAGTATTTGAAACTATTAAATGAAAAAGTAGTTGCAGAAGAGATTATTGAAGCATGATAATTTCTTCAAACTTAAAGTTGAAAGTTCTTGAAATTAGCTCCAAAAAGTTCCAACGATGTTAGCAAAGTTATTGAAAAACAAAAGGATTTACTTATACTTTCTCCTAGAACAGAGAGTCATTCATAACATTATTTTTCCTGATCTTTATGAAATATTTTTACAACTAAAATGGTTGTGTTAGGTGGGATCCTGGAAAGGATGGGCATTGTGATTGAATTCAGTCTTCCTCCTCATCTTAACTTTTTCACAATTCTCCAAACTGAGGAAGATTTTTACTCCACGACTGATAGTTTTTGAAAATAGACGAGAAATAATAAAAATTGAAGGAGTACTACAAAATGGATGAAAATAGTCTGAGATAATGGTAGTGGAATAATTCTGGAAATGGACTAGCAGTGTGACTTGAATTATCTCTGTAAGAAGACCCTTCACAAGACGTTGGAACGGAGTGAGGATTCAACCAATCACAGGGTCGCCTCCTCGCCTCCCGATCATTTTTGAAAGAAACCAGATGAATATGATTACTGCTTGAATTTCTTCAACGGATTACGATATTGTTCATCTTATTTAAAAGTGAATCATCTGTCATAAGATGATCAGGTTTGGTACGACTTGAACTTTATACCTTCGTACATAACATTGATAATTAAGATAACAATAGTAGATCGTGAATGAAGTTTCTGGGATGAGTTCCAGAATTTGGTTTGAACAAATGGTAACGGAAAACGATCAAATTGTTAGTAATAAAATATAAACAAATAGTTAATTGCAATGTGTCAAATGTTAACAGTCATCCCAAAAAAGTTTGCATTTATAGGAATAAAATATAAGTTAGATAAAAATTACTTTTAGCCCTGCAATCTTTACTGCCTTACTTTGCTTTAGATTATCATCAACTGTTGTGCATAGGTGAGTAGTCAATCATGACTGACTATTGACGTTACTACCTCCCCCCTTCCCCTGCCAATCAAGTTAGAAAGATTGTTCCATAAGGCTTATTTCTCTTCTATGAATGGTAATTATGCTACCCCCTTTTTTATTCTTTGAATGTGAGAGTAGGTTCGACTCATAACCTTTCTCTCTTTTGTGACAAATCACTGTTCTGTGGTCGATCACAATGCTGGAACCCCCCACCACCGTATTCTCATACTGAATAGGAAAATATGGTTCGAGTTTCAACCAATCACTCTTTCTTGAGTAATCATTCTTTGGGGGTTCGAGTTGTGACCAATCACTGTTCTTCGAATGGTCCCTATAGCTTCACTCCACACCCTTCTATAATGGGGAAGGTGGTTCAAAGGTTAACATTTCTCTCTTCAATGACTAATTACTGTTCTGTAATCGATCACAATGCTGGAACCCCCCTTCTCCCTTTTCTTATATTAAATTGGGAAGGGAGGTTCGACTTTTAACCCCCCCCCCCCCATACTGCCACGTATTGGAGATGGGGTTCGAGTTGAGATTAATCATCTTTTGATGATTGGCCACTATACTGTGCACTCACCTCCTCAAATGGGATACGAAATTCGGCTTGTTACCAATCACTATTTTTAGAGCAATAATTATTCTTGTATTATTCTTAGTCACTATACTTTCACTTCCTCCATCATACAACTCTGAAATCCTTGATGCCCCCTTCGGGATGCTTGAATTACACTTTTGAAGTGATTCGCTTCACTCGCAAGTTTGAGCTTGCCCAGGGCTCGCTTTTTCCAGATCTCACGCTTTGTGCTCGGGCATTTTATCCCTCACGCTTCGCTCTCGCATGTTTATACCCTGCATTCGAATTGGTCACTTTTTGGTTTATTTTATTGATTATGTAGACTCGAAATAAAATTTAGAAAAACCATCTTTTCGCGATCCGAGTTCATCTATGCATCTCCGAATCTTCATATTTTGAATTTTCTACCTAATCAAGATAATAGGTAAAGATAACGTTTCCCAAAGCTCTGAGGCCTTTGGGAAACTCTTGTTGTTTTGTTGTCCTTTCTTCTTTATCGAATCAGGTTGTGACCAATCACTTTTCTGGGACTTTTGTGAATCTTGTTTTGACTAATATTTCCAGTTAACACAAAGATTAATTGAAATAAAAAAAATCTTTGGGTTTTTAGAAAAGGTCTTGGTTACTTCGCGTTTGAACAAGTTAAAACGCGAAGTAACTGATTTCAGGTATCAACGGTAACATGGACACTTTTTTTCTTTTAGTATAAAGTTTGAGATGATAAATCAAGTCAAAGTATGAAAATAATGTCCCATGAGCGAATTTCGGGTTTGAAAATGAAGGTACAAAGCAAAGAAAAAATATCAAAGAAGAAGGTGCCTCAAGTTTCTCTTTATACAGAACGGATGAAGCGTACTAAATGTCAGATGAATCGAGGTCGTTCTTGAATGGAAGCTCGATGGTAATGAAGAAGAGGTCGAGGCAAGGATTGAACGAGGAAGAAAAACTAAAACATGCAAAAGAATCACTGCAAAGTGACGAGAAAGGCCGCGTGACGGTGACTGAACGAGTTCAACTCATTAAAAATAATTTCATATAAATAAAAGCAGATGACAACTTTGTTCAAGGGACGCTTACAGCTTCTCCAGCTACCACTTAATTTCATGTGCAATCGAATTGTATGAGCCTGACACTGCAAGAAAAAAAGCATTTTATGTTTATTTGTGTGTCTTGTCTAGTTCCCACTCCATGGCTGTCAATATATTCACAAGTGCCTTCCTTTGGATAGCAAAACTCTTTTGAAATAATTTTTTTTTAATAAACGTGACACTTTATTTTATTCACGAGAAAATTTCCTTTGGAAGGTGAATAAGACGGAGAAATGTTATTTCTTATCTACATAAACTGTTTCTTTGTCCAAAAGTTGTTTTTGAACTTTATTATGTTCGGTACGAAAAATTATTTTCTTTCCGAAGTGCTCTTATGTCACATGGTATTTTTTTCATGTCAGCAATTGGCACATCTTCTCAGATTAAAAATTTTAATGTTTCAAAATTAAAAATACAATATTTTCTTCTTTAATTCCAGTTTTGAATTGTATTATTTTTTTCATATTCCTCTTAGAATTCAAAACTTACTGATAAATCAATTTCTCTCTGCAACTGAGTGCGTGACCCCGAATTTGTTTAATCTTCATGACTGTGATGCAGACAAATCAACTCCTCTGACAGTTTATCATGGGATTTTTCGGGGTATGATGTTCGCCACGAAATTTGGGCAGCACTTGGCTCGATTTTTATTATACTGCACAAATAATATGTACATCTATGTACGATTCTTATTAAACAAAATATAAGCAAAATACGAGTACAGAGACACATTTAATTATTTCAAATATAAGATATTCCATGATAGTTAGATACTTCAGGTTCTGAAATGTAAAAGCATCAATCCTCTCCCTCTCTCTTTAGAGAGACACGTAGTATTGCAACCCTGCATTTCATATTTTTGCATTTTACACAGAATTTCCATCAAGCTACAATGGTAGAGTAAACTTTAATGAACAAGACAGGAAGATGTAAATGTGTAACGAGTGAAATTTCTCTGAAAGTTTCGTCCCAGTATGGGTCGCAGTCACAGAGCGCACTCTACATTTAGAGGAGGTTACAAAGAGTTAAAGTGAGAAACTCTTGGATTTGTTGGAGTTAACTTAGCGTCACTCATTTGACACTCTTGGCACATCGTGTCTTCGCAGCCACGCATGCATATATTCGAGTCACTCGAGAGAACCATACGAAGCAAGGACGCTAACTTTTTTAATGCACCCCAAAAGGCACTATGAGGGTGCCATGGGGGTTTCCATCACAAAGTATAAAGTAGAGGTGTTTAGTCTGTGCACTCCGTTGCATAGAAATTGCAATTTTATATGGTTTCATTAATACTTTATTGACCATGCCGCGTAGTCGGATGGTGAACGAGGACGATATTTCACGCGAATTATTGAGTGGCGAAAACGCTGACATTGCCGATCTAATCTGTTCTGGTATTTATTGCTCGGTATCCTTTGCGAAATGATGCCATCGCATTGCTTTTTGCCAACTCACTCAAATTCAACCCCTAGCGCCACCTACAAATCAGTAAAGTTCAATACTGCCTAGTATCGGTTTGATAGTATAGGATTTGCTCATTTCCGAAATTTGCTTCCTACAATAAATGTCTCAGATCTCTGCGCTCTGATACTCTCTATTTGATGTAATAATAAGGGATTATTAATATATCGCAACGTTCTTATGCCTTCCGTATAACAAGCTATTGAACCAGCATTCTAAAATTGAAAAAATCTGAAGATGTTCCATCAAGAGAATGAGGAGCAGGTAAATATTCGAAGATAAATTTAAGATATTTCCTAGCTTTGATTTATACTTTTTTCAAGAGCTTCTGAAGCACTGTAAAGGAAGGCGTTTCCTCTCGCGTTGAATTTGGCATTGTTCGATTGGTACTTTGTACCCTTATTGAAATGAAACATCTGTAATATAGAAGAAAGATTACTTAGTTCAAGTACCCTCTACTCTCCTTCTTGTCTCTTTCTGCTCAAATATCTGTGAAAAAGTTTACAAGTGACTCCGAAAATGTGATCTTGCAACCCTACTGCAAAACAATCCAATTAATTTAAAATTATAGAATTATCTTGGTTGATTACTAATAATTTTCCACTTAAAAAATGATCATATTGGTGGAGAATATTCGTAAGCATAATTGATGAATGTATTTGAACTTAGAAAATGTAAAAAGTACTAGAAGTATATACAGAATGAATATTATGAATGTAGGTAATGAAAATTCCTATTTGGATATGTACTCCAATAAAAAGGAATTGTATGTCGAAAGGGAATCTAGAATTCGAAATATCACACGTGTACGATGAAAAATACTATGGCTGTTCGCAATCACGCCACACTGTATTGCTAAACTTATAAATAATGCAAAATTTTCTCGTTTATAATCGAGGATGTGGAGCTCGAAAGAGAGAAAAAAAGATAAAATTTACAGCACTTTATGAACCATATGTGGTGAAGGGTTTCAAATAGCGCGTTGCTAAATACTGGTCAAATATCAGCTCGTACAATTTATTGACCCCAAAATGTGATATCTGAAAATATGATTTTCCTATCGCCTTTTTTATTTGCAATCTAGAAAATGATGTACATACCAACAAATTTTCACTATTTGTACTAAAGCTTCGGTATGCGTTGCCACGGTCACGAAATTAATTGGAATCAATGATGATAAAAAAGAATGTACTCCACTTATCATTCGCATGTTCAAGACTTTTGGTAATGTTGATGTTTACATGGTAAGAGGTGAATTAAGTGATGAATCATGATAAGACGAAACGACGTGTTGACTCGATTTGTAAAACTAGGCACGGAACATGTAATTCGTAGAAGGAATGAGTCCATTAGCAGGTACGATTTCAGTAGTTGCTTGAATAATTAACAACTCTCGAAAGCACTAATAGCAGAATCATTCTTCCTTTCTTTTATCGGATGAAACACGCTTTAGCCACTGTATTCCCAACACTTGAGTGGATTGTGACGCAAAATTATGTAGAGGGTCTCGAACCTCAGGTGTCGGCTTTTCTCTACATGAAGTATGAAGAGAGCAGAAAGAAGTCAAGAGGGAGGAGAGAGGGGTCTACATGCATATTCATAGAAGCTTGACAGCTGCTGGTGTGTATGCAAATAAAAATAATAGGTCTTACGATTCTAGTGACTAGGGGACCGTGACGATGCAGAGATTTTGTGAAATTGCAAACTAATATTGTAAGGTTCTGACTGACCTAAGCGTTTTTTTCTCTTTTCATATTTCACAGACAATTTCTATGTCAAATTTCGAAAATACGATTTCCTTTGTAATGGAATCATACATTTAGTATAATTCAGTCAACGTAAGTTTTTCAGTCTTATAATCAGTCCTATCCTTCCTTGATCTCTATCTGAGTGAATTCAATTCCATTGTCCTCACATTTTATTTAGTCGTTTTCGATGAAAAGATTTTGATTCAATGGTACATTATATCTACCACCCTTCAGTGACTAATAAATCAAGCAAGTGGGTTTGTTACCCGATACCTCAATATCCCTATACATGAATAAGTACTTTTATTTAAGTTCTAAAAGAACGTAATGTTTTGTTAGAATCTGAGTGGAAGCTGGATAATAAGAGAGGGTGAGGAGTAAACAAGCTAGGTGGAAAAGAGGATGAAGAGGGGAAGTACGGAAGGAAGGAAGCAAGCACGGATAGGAGAAGTGCACATATCATTGTGTCCTTGAGTGTCTTGAATATTTTAGTCGGACAACGGGAGCTTCGGTCCCAACGTCGGCACGCTTCTATTCCGGGGGTAGTTCTTGCCGTGTTTCACCCTCTCGAGGAATACTCTAGTAGGCTGTACCGGTAGACGTCCGGGCTGCCGACCCTACCCAACTTCCTCCTGACTTTCATCTTGGAACCTATATACCAACCCTACAGCCTATGAGAGAGACAGCAAGCAAAAATATACACACTGTTATACATTCAAATATAAGAGAATGTTGGAAGAGATTCAGGAAGAGAAAGCCATAGGACCTTAAAAGCCTTATTCCAAAACAAGGGGGAATGCGCATTACGAGCGCATGTACTTATTACCTAATGAGCAAAACATAATCTAAAAGACTTTTTAGATTCGAGTGTAAACCTCTTTATCCTGCAGGATTCAGACAAAGATGATTTATCTCATTAAAATCAAAATTTTTATAACTTTCTATGATCACAAAAGTCTGAGCAAAAAAGAAAATCAATATAAATATTAGGAGAAATAAAACAAGAAAGAAAAAGGCCTCTTAATGCAGAGCAGTGTTTTCTAGAAATGATTCCCCATGTGTATAAGAGCGTTGAGTTGGAGAGCATGATCTGGCTCATTAGAAAAAACTGGTAATAAAAAGAAAATAAGAAATTTAAATAACAATGTGATGAATGCGTGTAAAAATAGATGCAGCTTTGTCGAGAATAATTGTCTGGGAGGGAGTCGGAAGCTTGTGATTTTACGAGTTTACATCCCTCTCTTAATTACCGATCGATTAGAAGTGCAGGAAGCATGTTGATAGCGACAAAACTGTTCGACATAGGAAGACTTACGATCAAGTTTCTTGTAACGGTGATGTCATTGAGATGAGAAAGCAGCGATCACTACAAAGTTATGGGACCCAACAACAATTTTGTAACGAGATCTCATAAAATTAGGATATCTGGCTGAGCAAACAAGAGCTAGTAAGTTCAGGATATCTAAAAATTAATTGAATTATCTATGATAATATGATGCATTTTTACATTCTCATTCTGGATGAGAAGCTATTGGTTTTATGTGAAAATTGACTTTCGCTGATTTGATGAAATCTCCATGTTTTGAGACCCCCTGAGTCAGAAAAAATGGTTTTTACGGAAGGTGTCTGTCTGTCTGTAGTCTGTAATCTGTGTACTTGTGCACGCGTTCCCAGGGACCAAAAAGTAAGGTCAAGTTCGTTAACCAGCTATTTTGGATGAAAAATTAAGGAGGGGGAGCATTTTAAACATTTTTTTGGACCCTACAAGAGCGTGAATACAAATTTTTGAATTCTCTCAGAGAATCGAAAATTCCAATTATGATCGCATAAAAAATGATCAAAAATAATCTGTGAACTCGATAACTTTCTAATGAATCTTCATATTCGATCGTACTTTTGCTCACGTTCCTAGGGATCAAAAAGATAGGTGAAACAATTCATTCTCATCATTTTTTAAATTAAAAACAAAATTGGCAGAGTTATGGCATTTTTACAATTCGAAAATATAAACGAAAATGGAAATTTTTAATCAAACAACGCAAGATATGAAGAAAAGTTTAAAGAAAAAAATGTTTCTTTTTGAGAGCAGTCCAGGATGATCTTTACAACTTTTCGAATTTTCTCAAAAAATCGAGAGTTCCAATTTCGGTCGCACAAAAAATAATAAAAAAGGGAAAGATTCACTTTTTGGTCAAACTATGCAAGGTACGGGAAAACATAAATTAACAAAAATTTTTTAAAATCTACAAATTTGGTAAAATTAGCTTTTTGATAGGACCAGTAGTTTCTCAATAAAAATTGAGAATCTGAGATTGAAAAAAACAATATCAAATCTCTTATTAACGTCCAAAAACTCTGATTTGAAATCTGCAACCCCTGGTAATTAAATAAAAAACCAAGAATCAGACGACTTAATTTGGACAAACACCTTCGAATACACCTATTAGAAAAAATCAGTGAAGAAAAAAAGAGAGGAGAGATAAAAGAGAAATCTACCTCCAAATCACCTTCTTTCTTTTTCTTTTATCTATCGTCTTTTACATTATTTTTCTGAATAAGGAATTTTTGGTTTTTTGCGAAAAATGATTTTTACGGATTTAATGAAATCTCCACGTTTTAAGACCCCCTGAGTCAGAAAAAATGGTTTTTACGAAGGTGTCTGTCTTTCTGTAGTCTGTAGTCTGTATTTTGTAGTCTGTAATCTGTATAATCGATAACTTTCGAGAGAATGATCGTATTGAATTGTGCTTCGGCACAATTTTTCAAGGCCGCAAAAGAAAGGATGAGTTTGTTAATCAGCCATTTTTGATCAATGGTTCTGGTTTTATCCAAAAAAATCGTGTTTAAAAAATTAGAAATGCATTCTTCCGCTCAAACTATGCAAGGTGCGAAAAAATGTTAAGGACAAAAATTATTCATTTTAAAAAGATTTATAAATTTTATAAATTGGCGCACTACGCGCGCCATGAGAATGTGCCCGCGCAGCGGGAACATTTTTTTTTGTTTTATTTATAAAGTAAAGAGAGAACAAATAAAGGAGACTGATCTTTTAAAAATAAAAAAATGTAATTAGGAAACATACTTTGCACTAAATGTAAATATTGAAAGCATGTTCCATCGAATCTTCTCTCGAATTTTTTCGATCTACTATGTTTTTGAAATTTTAGGAAAATTCCAATTTCATCAATATTTTTTCGGAGATCAATGTAGGCTCCAGCCCTAGCACGTGAATCGTGGTTGTATTCAAAGGGACTCTTCAAAAACCATCCATTTCAAACCGACCTTTCTCTGCCTCTTTGCTCACCGCTTCATCCTCTTGTATCATTGTAGGCAGGTGAGGGTGTGCTCTGTTGTGAGTGCTTTATTGTAGTAAAAACGGGAGGGTAACAAAAAGACTGTTATTCCTAAAGCTACATCGTTTTACGTAGAGCGTTCGATTTTGTGAATACTTGCTTAACTTGCTAATTTTGGTTTGCACCAACCGAGCAACTCTTGATCGCTTATATTATATAATCAAAGGAATTCCTCAATTCCAGAAATCAAGTTTGTGTAAGTTGAGCTTAGAATCCCCGAAATGGAACTTTGGTAAGGAATTGAGAATTAACTCGTATTTTAATTTCTGACCTCTTTTGAGCAGCAATATTGAATGAAATTTTTTAGAAAGTCTTCTCTGGGAGGGTCATTCTCGAATCATAATTTATATAACTGGAGTAAGTTTAAAGGCGATTATACTTCTTCGTAGATTTTCTGATAGGCTGACAATTAGTTGCAGGTCCGATTTCAATTGCGGTGTGCAGTTGCTGGAGATACCCTTCCCTAATTTGCATCTTTATGGTACGATCACGTAAATGCAGGACTTCGGCCTTTGAATGGCGAATCATACCATGAGATCAGATTATCGGATTAACGAATTAGAGATTCCAGAGTCTCAATTAATTTAATCGCTACTTTCGATCATTTGACCGATCATTTGTAATTCGACGGAAAGAAAGAGGAAGAGGAATAATCGAATCTTGACTGGTACTTCTTTTTGACACTATCTACCTAATTTCCATTGAGATCATTTTAACCCTCCCAACTCATCTTAACCCATAATTTTATTTTCAATTATCTTCTGAAACTGATGTACGATACAGGGATCACTATGATCTTAAAGGCAGATATAAAGGCACGCGTATTAGCCTCTTATCTGTGATTGCAAAATATAAAAGTTTTTATTCTGCAATCAATAATTAGGGAATATGTGATACTTTCACGACAGATTTCATTTTAAATGGTGGAGGCAAAAAGAGTAGTTAGGGCAGTGAAAGATAAAACTTCCTGGTACATGACACCGATTTATCAGTGTTTGACTCCCGGCAAACGAGATATCAGGCTTCAAAGCTAGATTTGGTACGTGGACTGTTTTTGAATGTTCATTCGAATATCATGTTGACTCTCGCCATTTCTCACTATGTCTCTTTCATTGTACACATATCTTAACATCCTTCCATCTCTATCATACGCTCCTTCTTCCCTTCCCTGCTTGCTTATCTCGCTTCCTCCACACGATGTTTCTGGCTGTAGATCCTCAATGCAAGCACAAAGAGAATTCGCAATTTACCTTGACAGTCGCGAATCTTGCCGCTCGATATTTCAAACTTAAAGCATAATTCGAGTCGGATGTCCTTTACTTATTCAGCTTTGAGTTGACTTCATGACAGCTAGGACCTTCATTGAAATTTCATAGACGCTGACCTACATAGCTGCAATTATACAAGCATAGCGAAATTGTTCAGCTCTCATGCTTCAATGATTGAAATTAACAATCACTATAACTATCTTTATTCTTACTTGAAAGAATGGGGAATTTCCATTCCTGAATACAAATGCTCGAGAACTTTAGAGTTACTAAATAAAAGAGATAATCTATACACTTTTTAATAAATAAAGAATATTTGCTTCATTGATCAATTGACCTTTCAACCTACATATTTTCCGATAATAATAATTACTGAATCAAAATCACCAATCAGCTATTTTCCTGGAAATTAAAAAAATCTTCGAATATTTACTTTTCTTTAACTTTATAGAAGGATGAAAATTTGGAAACACTCCAAGAGAAAAAGATTTAAAAACTTCTGAAATCAATACTTTTCTAACCTAAAAGGTGAAGTAGTTATTTTCTTGAGGAATATTCAACGCCCTCGATTTTCCGGAAGCCACTTCTGAATTTATAATATCTGAATCTCAACTTCAACGACACGGGGGACAAATTCTTTAGAGTCCGGGATTGTTGAAACTACATCCATTTGAAGTAAAAAAGAGGTAAAACAAGATTCAGAAGAACTTCCGGAATCATCAGATCGGAGTAAAAAGGAGTCAACGGTGTTCAGGGTTTTAGGAAAAGACGAAGATGACATAGACTAGCAGAGGTCATAACCAAGTCACAGCTCCGTTGGACCGAATTCTCTTGGGCTATTTGCAGTGGGTGCATTGAGGGTGGGATTCGGAGGTTGAGGCTAAGTTTACGGGGTCAGTTTGTTGAGAGGTGGTCGGGGATATAAAGGGGTAGTCGCGGGAGGTTGGGTTGTGTGGCTTGGCGAGTTCGTAGCTAGGTGGATAGAAGAGGGCAAGATTTAAGCTCCGGCAACATCTCAGACGCGAGTGCAGCGCCCCTTCGGTAGATACGTGAAACTCCGATTCTCTACTCTTATACTATTTGGGAAGTGGAGTCTGTTTGCTCTAGGAATTCGGATACTTGGCCTCGTGTTTCCTCGAATTGCAAAATGTTTCAATCATGATTGGTCGATTCTACTTCCCTCTCGAGTTGAAATGCAAATTAGGATCAAGATTAAGACGAGAGTTTCTGTGGATCAATAAGAAGAGTTTATAAGGATAGAAATAAGTGTTCACAAGTAAGAAGAAACGTTTCCAGTCAGGATTATCTTGAATCAAATGGGATTGCCCTGCTGATTTGAAGACAAGAGGGACAATGTCTTACATAAGGTTGTGGCGAGTATTTTAGAAAATAAGGTTGCATTGAACAATATCCTTAGCAATCATGTATCATTGTGTCCTCAAAAGTTTGCTTACATTAGGAAACGACAAAGCACCTGATACACAAAGGAGCCTCTGGAAGAAGGTAAACAGCAAGTTGAAGGTCCTTAGAGAGCAGAAGCGATAATCTCAAAAGCCATAAATCAGCTGACCGCACATTTACGAACCCTGCATGGAGAAGCATTAAAGGAAGAATAGGCTTTTCGTCCCAACATGTTATCATGGCTACAAAGAGCCGTCAAATGCTTCTCTGCACAGTCCTAATGATCCAGATTTTCGACGATTGAAACCGGATAAAATTGGAAAAAATTTTAAACAATAGCAAGTTTGGAGGATTTTTTTTTCTCTAAAAATAAAGACCTAAAGCCCCTGGGTAAATTATGTGGAGGGTGGTTGAATTTGGATGACAGGGTGATCTTGGTTTGAATTATTGATCAACTTTGATGTGTTTCTTTAACTGAAACTGTGAAATAACCTTACAAAGAGTGCACAGTTTTTTGAAAGATAACAGGATTTCTCCAGCTTCTTCAAATCAATTTTTCAAAGTTAGCGTTGAGGAATTCCGTTTTCAATAATAACTATTCCTAGAGGTGTTTCCAGAATATCTGTCGTCTTACCATCTCAGTTTCTCGAATTTCCTTTCGGCTTTCCAACTGAAGTTTAGTCGTTCACGTTTCGTACTACTTTCAAGATCAAACTAAAGTTTCAACTTGGGAAGAGAAACGAAAGCTTTGCAAAAGATGGTTGTGGGTAGGGTAATGATAAGGACAGTCTGGATTTGAGTTCATAACTTGATATTTTGAAAGAATATTGCTTTGTGAAATTATTTTCCCTTTTAATTCATCTTCTCAAATTTAGAGGAGTGAGATGGAAGTGATGATACATATGCGTCAAAGGAAGAGGAATGACACAATGAGGAGGAACAGATTCAAATTATTGTGTCCGGATGCTGCAACAGCAGAAACAATCCAACTCTTACTAGATCCAAGCTTCCTTTAGAAACCATCGCTTAAACATCTCCGTGCTTCGAGAAACTCGCTCGTACTTTTACGGATAAAGATCTCTGGGAGAAGTTACGGTCGTTTGCAAACTAATCGAGCCGTCGCTTTTCTACAGGGTGTCGAAACTTCGGCTGCCTGTCAACTTTTGCACTCTCTCATTCCTTTTTCCTTCCCTCTCGCTACTCATTCTCCACCAATTTTTTCCCCGCTACGGTCCTATACTCTTTGGTATCAGGCGATGATCTGCAAAATAAAGCAAAAGCTTCATTCTAACTCTTCTGAGCATCAGCTGAATGAGACTTCATATTCGTTTTATTGGCACAGAAAAATAAAAAGGGACAATTTCGGTGTTCCTCAATCATTCAAAGGATGTCTTAATATCCTGCAGAAATTTAAATAGAGTTATATGAGTAAATAACGGATAAGGACAAAGCTTTAGAAGTTCAGATTAGAAACTATTCTGTATTCAATTGAAGAATACATTTAAAAACAAGAACAAACGCTGCTGCGCCTGCGAATCGTAAGAAGGATGCAAAGTTCTAACTTTCTCTCATAGCTGATGCCTATTGTTCCGGTAAATGAAAAACATTGATACCATTCACTTTTAACGACAAGCACGGAATGAGAAGTTCAAAAACTAAACATTACTTGTCAATGAAATATTAGGTTCTGTTGATTTATATATAAATAGATTACTGGAATGAATAATTTATATATAGCTTGTTCTTTCTGAAATATTTTCCCGACGGGGATCACTTCCGAAAGGTATCTTCAGTTTATCATGTACGTTCAAATAACCAAAATTTCTAATTATGGCTTTGCAAACTAGAATCAATGCTGAAATGTCCTTCATTCATATTTGGAATAATAGGTTATTGAAAGAAACTCCTCATGCTTTATTTCCAATTTCAGTTAAAAGGATATTTATGGATAGAATTGGAGTGGTAAAAAATATTTCGTACTTTGAAGATTCAGTACTTTAAAAGTGTAGTGGATTTTGAGTGCTAGGTGATCAGTATAGAAGTCTTATTCGAAGAGCCAATTCAGTGTGAATATTATTCAAAAAGCAATATTTTATCAATTTTGGGGGAAAGTAAGGCTCAGTTAGGAATGTGCATAGATATTCCTAAAAATTGGAATTCCATGCCTTGTTGCAGATATCTTGGGTTCGAACTTTGATGCGTAAAAGCTTGATGAAAAATTGTACTTCTATTTCTACTTTGTTGACAATCGGTTTCTTCCAAGAAGACTTACGCTAGCAGTTCCATGATTAATATATTTTTCCAAATATTGTGAAGAAAGACTTAGATCATCGGGTCTTATATTGCAGAATAATAATGATCCTCATACATCAGAAATAGTGACTTGCAGATCGTTATAGGGTTTCCAAGCCAATCGCTGTCTGAGAATTTGACGATAGACTCAGCAGAGGTAAACTGTGTCATCGATTGGTCTACCTACCTTTCCGTTCATTATTGCAAAACGATAATCGCTGTTCTTTGCCGAGATCTTGAGATTCTATCGAAAAGAAAGTCTGGCGATTAGTTCGAAGAGTAGTCGATCTGGGGAGACTACAGCCTCGGAACTTCTACAGAGATATAAACCCCGAGAGGTAACTGAGGTCATTAAAATTCTTGTGCGCCGGGTCGCGTAGGGCTTGGCGCGGAAGGGTTCCGAATTTTAATTCGCGTCTGCCACGTAACCGAGGTTCTGAACCCGGAACGAACCTCGGTGGTCCGATGGTATATTAAAATTCCGGAAACTTTTTAATCTTTCCCCGTAGTTAAATATTAACAACGAAATCTCGGATATGGCTGCGAGCGGCGCAGCTCGCTCGGAGACCACCCGGAAGTCCTCGTTACACTTTGCAGTCGTGTCTTTTCCCACCCCTTCCATCCATTTTTCCTTGCCTCCGTCGCTAGAGAGAGGTTAACTCGTGAGGGGGTGTAGTTTCGGTTGCTCTGTGACTCGTGGTAACGAGGCCTCAGTGTATCATAAGTTAGAGGCAACAAAACTCAGACTATGCCCCGGCGGTATATGACTGCTACCAGAGGAGGTGGTATGGTGGTCGGGGATGGCTCGAACGAAAAGGGAAAGGCAAAGCTCACTTTGACACCATTCAGACTTTAAAGCCAGTTTTACCACACCGAGGTAAAAGTGTGATATAAACGACCATAAAACGCCCTGCCAGAATGTCTAAAATAATCAGACGCCGTTTTGGAACGTGTCATTCTAAAAGGTCATAAACGACATTTTCTCAGTTTTTTAGAATTCAGAATTGTGTGATTGTGTTGGGTTTCAAGATTTTCTTTTCGGCATAATTTTCCCAACTGGAATTGACAGAAGTCTTAGAATAATATTTAGGAGAGCAGAGGTATATTGAATAACATTGGGTAAACAATATTTATTACAAACCTGCAACGTCATTTAATCATACTTTGCACTCGTTATAATTCCGAAAAAGTTAACATGTAAAACTTCACAGTTTCAGAAGAGAAGAGCTCTAAAACTGTACGAGGAAAATATTGTATGTTTTTGCTCCAAAAATACTTTCGGATATTGAACAACAGCAGTCACAAAACATTCAAATCTGCCCTCACTATAAATTTTCCGATTTCCGGATAAACAATTGAACGAATTCTGATCTGGAAAAAATATTTGTTTATTAAAAGCACAGTTAGAAAAGGGCTATTGATTTTACAGGATGCGTGGACTAGCCTTTCTGTTTCAAAAAACCAAATGGTACTCATAAACTGAGCTCGCTAAAAGCTTTTTGCCGCGGTCCAGAGGAGATATTTCCTTGTAGATTCACAAATATGTTCCAATTACAAACAACAAGCTGCAACGTGGTTAGCAGAGTAACTATTTAAAGAAATCCAATGTGCGATATCCACGCGAAGCGAATTTTGAAAATTTTTTTTTTTTCAATGAAACGTTATTTCTTCTAAAGAGTAGAAAACTCACAAGCCCACTCGAACTTAACTCAGACAGAAGTACTGTAAGGCACCGACTCTAAAAATTATTTATACTTTGTTCTTTGATGCGGCGTTTTCAATCATATAATAGAATTAAGATTATGGGGTCTAAAAAAAATCCCCATAAGAAAAAAAGACGTTTTTGTAAATTTCATCCAGAGTTCTCTATATTAGGTGAATCAAGTTCAAAATTCACCTATTTTCTTTACAATCAGTCACAGAATGCGAATAAAATATTACTTTTAAAATATCACCCCCATGAGTTTGTTTTATAGGGTCTCGAAAAATTCCTATACGTGAAAAAATAGATTTTTAGAGTTTTTGGTGCTAGTTATGATTTTTTTGCGGTTTTTTAACGCACATTGTTTTTGAATTTTTCAATTTATTTTCAACTTTTCAGTTAGAGCGAGGTAATGATCCGTTATAGTTAACACAAATAATTGTTCAAACAATTTGTTATTATTTATAACAATATCCTCTTAGAATAATGCTGTAAAATTGCGGTTTTTTTCTGAAATTTGCAACTATTTATTTTTTTTCAATTAGAATAAAGTAATAATTATTTCCTGTTAAAATAATAATTGTTCGAACAATTTATTATCGTTGCTAATAACATTTTCTTTGCCTAATGATAGAAACTTGCAGTTTTTCTTAAATTATTTAATTTTTTTCCACTTTTTACTACAAGTGAGTCAATATTTGATTCAATTTAACAAAAATAATTGTTCAAGCAAATTATATTGTTCGTGGTTTTCTTATCTTAGATTAGTGCTAAAAACTTGCGATTTTTTTGTAACTCTTAAGCTCCTTAACCACTTTTCACTTGAAGACGTAATAATGAATGCAAGTTAACAAACATGCTCATTCAAACGATTTGTCATTGTTTATAAACATTTTTTCTTGAATAAGTCTCAGAAAGTTGTGGTTTTTTCTGAAATGTTTAACTTTGTACTGAATGGAATTTGAATAAAATTCAATTAGATTGAATTAGATTGAATTAGTTCATTTGTTGGTTGAATTAGTTATTTTTCATTTAAAATAACAATTTTTTTTAAATATCGACCATCATATTTTTTATTAAAAATTTATATTTTTTGGTCAGAAATGCACGTCGGTGGTTAAAAGTTGAACAACTTTCTTAAAAATTCAATTTTTGAGTTAAAGATCCATAATTTTAGTAGAAAATTCGAAACTCAAATTTCACTGAATGAATTCAGCTTTTTCGTTTTAATTGATTTTTTTTAACATTAGGAAAGGAACAAAAATAATTTACCTAAAACAATACAATACTTTCTAAAGTATGATTATCTCTAATGTTTATTTATTATTTGTTCAGAACTAAAAAGGTAAAGCAAAGTTAAAGATTTCAGAAAAAACTGCAATTTTGCAGTATTGATCTAGAAGAAGACAGCTATAAACATCTTTAATTTGTTCAAACAATTATTTTTGGTAAATTAAATTGAATATACTCACTTGAAGTGAAAAGTGGACAAGAAGTTGAAAATTTAAGAAAAAACCGCAACTTTGTAGCAGTATTGTGGTATAATATTGTTATAATTATTATCAGATTGTTTAAACAATTATTTTTGTCAATTTTAATTGCTTATTACCTCGCTTCCACAGAAACGTTACAAATAAATTGAAAAATTCAGAAAAAACCTTGACTTTCTAACCCTTTCCTACGAGAAAGTTTATGAAAATAATAATAATGAATTGTTTAAACAATTGAAATAAACATCTGATTATAGGCATAAAGTAGTATTTCATGTATTCAAAACAATGCGCGCTGAAAAAACTGCAAATAATCATAATTAGCGCCGAAAACCCGAAAAACCCATTTTTTCACTTTAGGGGGGTTTTTCGGGACCCTATAAAACAGACTTCCGGGGGTGATATTTGAAAAGTAATATTTTATTCGCATCCTGTGACTAATTGTGAAGAGAAATGGTGAATTTCGAACTAGATTCACCTAATATTGAGAATTTTGATTAAAATTTACAAAAACGTATTTTTTTCTTATGGGAAATACGCGTTAAACTTCATGGGGCTTGCGCCACCTCTAAATA
>WSXT02189649.1:0-19995 GCA_011762715.2 Neuroterus valhalla
ATTATAATGAGTGGATGAATGATGCACAGGATAGGGACGCGTGGCGGTCTCGGGTAGATGAGGCAATGAACTTTCGAATTCCAAATGCTGATAAATAATAATAATAATAATAATAATAATAATAAAAATTCATTGAATTTATGACGTACTTTTTATAACAAGGAAGGAAGTAGTTTTTTTCTTTTTTTTTTCTTTGTTCCTGAGTTAGCAAGGGATGAATTACGTCTAATAATATAATAATGATATTTATTATTGTGCACTAGAGCTACCTTCATGATTCGTAGTATCATTAGGCATCCCGAATCGGGCCAAAAAGTCCCTTGTTCTTGGCTGCATACTTGATGATATTTCTGTGGAATAAAAACAAAAAATTAGGAATGTGTTATGCTGGAAATGTATTCGAACATAAAATTATCATTCGATCATTTTATTTCATTTTGTATAAAACGATTGCAGCCTATCAAATTGAGTGCAATATTTTTTCTTATTGAAATTTCTGTATACAGTCTTGATTGGAGTAAAGAATTGTGGAGATTTATTCAACTCCGTTCGTAAAGCTCCAGTTCTCATAGACATTCGACTAATGGGTACGCGTTGTTTTCTCGTTTTTTCCCCTACGAACTGAACGTCACGTGATGTGCGGACTTGCAGTAGAGAACCAATGTACTTCAAGAAGTGCGGAAAAAAGATACTGCACATGATTTTGCACATAACAGTCTTAAGGCACACATGACTGCGACGTATATTTTCACTATACTTCATTCTGTGCAGATGGAAGATACTGTACATGATTATGCACAATCTTATTTTGGGGCACATATGACTGCGTGGTGGAGTATCACTTCACTTGAAGCTGCACAGAAGAGTAATCCGCACATTATTCTGTGTAATATAATTACAAGGAACCTACAACTTTGCACTAGACTACCAATGACCACAGAGTGTCAATGTCTTCAGAGATAAGCAGAGTAGTGATGCTGTACGTGATTCAGCTCAAGGTTGGTTTTTGGGTACTTGGTAGAGCTCAATATCGTTTGTTTGCTAGAAAGAGCACAGAATGATGTGCATCGTCACTCTCCTGCAGAAAATTAGGTTCTACAGTAATTAGGACTCATGTAAGGAGGAAATCGAAGGTGGGCTCGTGAAATCCCTCATAAATTATGGAACCATGAATGAGCTACAGCACGTAGCAGCGTTCTGCAGAGGCCACGGATCACATCATGTGCAAATAATTCTACAAGTATTATATAATCTGGGAGAAGACTAGGGCAATATGCAATAGAGATTACATAAAGAAACTGTCTCTATACTGAAAGAACTACAAGGTGGCTCAGAATAAAATCCAGATGAACATTGGAGTGTATACAAACAGAACGATTGGAGGGGCTTCAGTCAGTGAGCTACAGGCATTTCAGAGACCACGATTCTCCATAAGATCCTAGCAGAAGATCTAGAGCCTTGCATCATGCTAGTAAGGCAAAGAAAGGGCAAGTTTCTTCGGGTTTAGTAATGTAAGTACTTTGCATTGAGGAGCTATTGTGCGATACCCTAAGGCTTTCGTTAAACCAGTGACTTTTGTAAGGCTGATAATCTTTTATCCAGTGGAGTCTTTGAGAGTAATTCTGGAGAGTACAGTGAATTGAGTAAAGCATCTAAAAATGCCATTCCGAAGAACCCTTGCAGCCCTTTAGATGTGCAGAAAAGCTTTCATCCTAACATGGAGTCTAGGGCCTAGAATGATCTCATGACTTTACACTTCTGTTCTCAAACCGAGATTTTTATAAATAGATAGATAGTGTTCAAGAGGCTGACGGGAACAAGGAAGATCACGCAAACGTTAGCGGTAGCTCGACTGGGAAGAGCAGATAGACTGAGGGGGCCAAAAACACTAGACTCCCGTAAAGCATCAGCACAACGCTGATCCAGACAATGAAATGAGACAAAAATGAAAAACCCCTGGACATAACCAAGGCTTTCCGAGTTGTCATCTCAGGCAGTGATATATGAGGAGCAAATAGTAACCTGCTCCTTCAGAGTCGAATCTGACACACAAATGGCACCAGAAGAGGAGAAAATCTAGAGCAGATATATGCGACAGTGCAAGAAGGTGAGGGATGGGAATCACATTCGGAAGACATGCTACGGTCTTTCAGGCGGAGGTCCTAGATATCTTTCGCTGTGATGAGACGATCACAAGAGAGGTTTCGTTTGGTAGGCAGATGGCAATCTACTGAGGCTGTCAAGCTTCATCAACTGCAGTTGGAAAACTAGAAAAAACATCAGATCCAGTCTAGTAATGCGATGGAGAATCGAAGAAACTGCCGAGACCATCAAGAACTATATACAAGCGAAGCAGCAGGACTTCTGGGGCAAACCTATGCTTGCAGACAGTCGAATGCCAACCAAGGCTATGCGTACAGAATGGACAGAGGCGATGATATCCCAAGTTCACCCATCAACGGATAAATCTCTCAACAGAGTATGGAAAATGCGGTAGGGATGAGGTCACTCTCCCGAACGTACTTCGTCAGTGCCTGGCGCTAGCCAGGCTTTAGGAGAGGGACGAGGGGTTATTCACTCTCGAATTAAACTAATTTCGAGCTTGAAATGTTCTTCAACCTCTTATATGTAACGCAAGATAGTGGGAAAAAAGAAAAATAAGATTCGATAAAAATCAGTAAGCTAGAGAGTTTATTCGAGTTAGGAATCAGATTTAAGCAAGGAAATCCCTATATACACGGAAAGAAATTTGGTACAATAGCGGCACTGATAGGCAACTTCGTTGCGCCAAACTGTAGTACTCCAATACGCCTTCTGTTTATGACAAATTGTTCTCCCTGTCAGAGAACGCACGTTCACAGTGTAGGCAACGGTCGTCTTAGAAACGGATAAGATAACCTTATGGAACGGACGCGTTTCGAAAATTAAAGTTGCTGCTGCTTTCATGCCTTGCTTGCGCTGGGCTACTACTATGAATGCAGCAGATGTCGAAAATTTCTTTCCGTGTACCTTGCTGAGTATCACGGTATAGTAAGAATAATGACAAATAAGCGTCCATGAGAGGCAAAAAGAACGAGAGAATCTGGACGGCGTTCGAATCTTGTGTGACTCATCAGAGTGTTGATTTAAGCGGAACTAACAAACTTCAACCATTTTAAACACAAATATCATTTGAAATCCTTCTAGCTTGAATTTTAGTCAAGAGTGAATAGCCCCTCGGGGAGGGATAACCTTATCGAACTCAAGGAGAGTTATTTAAGCACAATCCTGAATCCATTCGATATCCAAAGTTCCATTCCATAAATCCAACTTCATATCAAACTTCCTTCCACATGATTCAATGGAACCCCAGGTTTGAATGCCCGATCCTTTTTTGTGCACGTCGGCCTCCTTCTTTATATGAAATTCTCCTGGAACAGGTCTGGGCATTCTCTTTCCGATTAGAGCTATGGTTAGACACACAGCTCCACCGCTCAGTAAAAAACGCACGTTGAGAAGGTACCATATGTGGACCTCTTGAATCCGGCGTATATTGTTTTGGGAGTGTATTATCTCTGTTCACGGATTATATATTCCCATGAAATAAATTCGCATCTAATTTATGCTCATTTCAGACAAACTCCAATAAAGTTTAGAAAGGAAAAAGGAATTGAAGAGAATGCGGGTAATGTTGCACAAATTCGGATCCGCCTATAGCTTCAAAAAATATTCTGCAAATTTTAGATATATTATGTGATTTTGTTTACCAATAAAATCAGGGATAAGCGCCAATAAGAAAACGAGAAAATACACAATCTTCATCTTTCATTAACAGAGGAGACACAAAATAATATTGTGGAAAAGGATGAGAATATTTCAGTGTTTCGTTAGATCATATTATGAATATATATCTCATAGACGTAATCTTACAAATTAGCGGTGTCAAATTTGTCCTCTTTAGATGCTTACATTTCATTAGGGTAAGTTGACACAGTCAGTTTACTCTCATTATTCCAGACTTGACACTTTAGCTCTTGCCTCATCTAAAAAAGTCAAGTCATGAAATTATTGACTCGAAAATGCTACGTTCCAGTTCCCATCCAATACTTGGCGCAAAAAAAGCTAAAATCTCTTCTGCTGACATAATGTTTCGGGTTTGTGAGAAATTTGGCATTTTAGAAATAAATATATACATTTTCTACTCCAATGTTGAATAAATTAGGCAGATGGATTTCACACACACTGAAGCTATATATAGCCATACATATTATGCCATGATTATACCATTAAGCCATGCATATTTTGTTTATTATTAGTGTAAAGCGTTGCGAGAGCTATTAAGTTGGGCAGTGACGTATACACGACCCGAACAATCAAGAAGCACGCGTGCATATTGCGCATTCCCTCACAAATTTTCGCGAAGAAGGATGGACCTTCTTTTATGATAACAAAAATCTGCATTTTACAAAAAACGGCTGGTTCCAAAACACTTTCATAAAATTTTCACAATACGATCTACGATCATTGCAATCCGTGCATTGTAATTTCGATAATGATACGCTGATTATCATACAAGTATTGGAATTTCGTGCTAAAATACTGGTATTCGAGTTTTGTCTTACAGTCACTTCGACCAGCGTGTTTGAACTACAATTTTATGTATTGAACCGTTGCCTTACGGTTGGAAAATAAATTTCTGATAGATTTTATTGTAATGTATGTCCGTTACTGTTTGCGTTAGATTTAAATGATATATGTTTAAGGCCAACTCAGAACATACCAAGAATCAAGTTTTTCTCGAGGTTCAGTGCAGCGGTAGCCACAAACGCGATTCATAATACAATTAGGTGTTTTGATGAGAACTGTGATATGACTTATTGTGCAGCAAGTTTTTTTTTGTAGATTTCGTTTTCTCTTCTACTCTTTTTCACCTCACTCTTTATCGTTTTCCATATTTATTTTCTATGTATCATAATAATTTAAGAATGAAAATTATACCTATTATTTCAAGTGGCAACTTAAGATCAGGGGTCTCAAAAAAGGTGCGAAGTACCAAAGTCTAGTAATTATCGAGCATCAGAAAATCAGCAATGACGAGAAGTCGAGGATCAAAGTTTGAGGAAGGGTGCTTTACCCTACCTCATATTGTCCCTGATAAGCTGAATCTTATGAACGGGTGGTTGTGAATTAGAAACTGTGACAGAGTATTTGAATAACTGCGCAAAAGAATAAAAAGCAGTTAAAGTATCCAATCATAGCTAAATAAGTTTGGAGACTGATGCACACAACGAGGTTGCCTGCAGATATAGTTTGGAGCGACTCCTTCCGATTAAAAGACCGTCAAGGAATAAAGACTTGAAATCTGCAGTGGAAAGTAACTCTTACAGGGCAACAAGATCGTGTAATGCTGCTAGCAGTCAAGTTGATCGCGGGAACGTACAACTGCGATTTACAAAAAGGCATAGCAGCAACCTCTGTTGACGGGATTAGGTACTATCCTCCTTCCTTTTTCTCTTCCCTATGAGCTTTGCGCGCTGCGTTCCGAATCTCAGTTCGGGAAGATGGAAACAGCCAAATGAAATAAACATCAGATGGTTAGGATCTCAAATATCGAAATAAAATAGTGGAAAGAAGGGAGCAGTGGGAATAAGGTTATAATATAAATATATGAATAAGCGTAGACTATCTTGACGTCACACTAAGACGAACAATTCGAATATAGTGGAAACATATAAGACTTCCCGTGCGTGTGTGATCAAGAAAGTTGGACCGACCGGTCAGTGATGGATATTTGGGAATCAGCAAGGTTTGAGTTCGATATGAATGCTAGAGAATGACACAATAGGTATTTGACAGCAGACTAGTCTGGGCTCGGGTAGAAAACAAGTGGAAGTAAACGAAGAACTGATAATTTGATATGAAAATTCTTTCTGTAAGCTCTTTCGAGCTAAATATATGATCTGCACATGGTCTTCCTGATACGAATGCACATCAAACTTTCCGCATCCTTTCTTTAGTTATTCCTATAATTTTGCTAATTGGACGATGATCGCATTTTCCTAATCATTCGGAACTTGAAAGTTTACAGCACAAATATCCATAAATTTTTGCAGCTCTTAAGCATTTCAGATACAGATTCTTTTCCCGCTACTTACGATTTGAATTCTTGATTTCAGCTAAGTAAGTGTTGGATTTTCATTCCTAGTCTTCCTAAACCATTTCGGAAACATTTTTCTATTTCTTTCAAAATCATTCAGCATTTTTGTATCTTCTCACGCTTGGGTTCCATGCTTGCTTGCTTTGACTAGTATCTTTGCTCAATGATAGATTAAAAGTTTCGAGGAGCATTGCAACCAGAAGATTCGAGTTTTCGAGATATAGCTGTTCCGGATAGAATTGATCGAATTTATGTTTGGATAAGTAACTAGAGTAAGAAATGTTTTCTTTGTAAATGCGTCGTAATACTTTGGAGAAGGAAATAGAAATGTATAAAATCGTCTATAGCGAGTAAGTTTCTTTATCAGCACCCATTCCAAATAACGAATGTAAAACCCATCTTAAATTCACGAACTATTTAGGATTAGATTTCTTTTCAAAGCGTAACAGGGCCAAACGATACATGATATCTGTATATAAAAGTGTGATGATGTCTGTGGCATATCGGCTGTGATTATAGATGATGAAGTGCCGATTTCTTTGTAACGCCATTTCGACTCAGATTCGTAGACTGAGTGATATTCTAAATACTGTTCTGACTTTGCAACCACCAAAAAGATGTGTAAAAAATGGTGGTTTATAGCTAAGATTAATTTTAAGAGGCCTCAATTTAAGATGACAGAATCCGAATTCTCAATTCCTGGTTTTGGTTAATTAAAGATCTTTCCAAAAATAATTTGTATGTTTTTTATTGAATTTGAATTGTATTTCAAGAAAGGTATTGAAAAATCTTTCGCATGCGGATCCCTCCGGGTATGGCTCAAGTCATACACGGGAGCCAAAGTTTACGTGTTCAGCTTGCTGAGGCCGTGATTGTCCGGGAAATAAAAGGTTTTCTCGTAAAAAGGGCAAATTTTACGTGCACGTACATGTATGACATATATTTACACATATACAAATCTTCGCAAAGGTCTTCTCCTTTTTTCACTTCCTTCTCTCTCTTTTTTTCCTCATTCTCTCCTTTTCTTAATCCACACACCTATGTTTGCAACTTGCCCTTTCTTGACTCTTCATTAATATCACCCCCCCCCCCCTCTTACTTTCTCTCTTTCTTTCCTTCTTTCTTTCTTTGAGAATGCAGGAGATGCGAGTCTTTAAAAGAGCACGCACTAGAGGAATCGAGAGCTTTTGAGTTTTGATATCTCGACGAGGTACGTAAGCTAACTTAGACATTTTTTCTGATTCTTGTCGCGATTCCACATTTCTTTTTCTAACATTTGTATTGCATTTCTCAATAATTTAGTTTCGTAATTTTGTATCATTTTGTATTTTGCTTGAATTAACGTGAATTGAAGCCCAATATTTTTCATTATTTTTTGTGTTTTTACTTTAATAAAAATATATGATATCCCAGATCCTGTGAAATTTAATAGACGTTCGAAGTTAAGGGAAAATGGTAGTCTGTGACGAATTCAGAATTTGACTTTGTAGTGTATTTTTCTCCGCCTTCTTATTTTCAGAGTAAATAATATTTTGGGTTCGAACGTTGAGAGATTGAGGAAAAAATATTAGCCAACCACTCTGTTGCCTCTTCGCGTTTGTATTTTTCACGGGAAATTGGTTTTTAACAATTTTTACATGTTTTGCATGCAAAATTAGTAAAAAACTGATTTCCTGTGAAAAATACAAATGAGGAGCGGCCAGAGAGCGGCCGGCTTATTTGTTTTCTTCAATCTCTCAAAGTTTTAACCCATTCTTGAAATTTTGAGGGTGAACCACCCTTACTCATGATCCATGATTCAAATCTGTCAAGAACAGGTTTTATGTTCGATATTCTCAGAATAAAAATTCTGCCCGTTGCGTGGGCATATTCTCAGGGCGCGCTACGCGTGCATGTTCGAGCGCGACTCATGAGGAGCAGAGTTATTATTTACTATTTCGAATGCAAGTGAAAAGAAGGTACTCGAAGCAATGCTTGCATTCTTGTAGTACGCTGACAGGTACCCTTTGAAAGAAGAAATAGTAGGAGAAGAATATGTGCCGTTTTAGATATGGAAAATATGATTTGGAATGCATTGGTGCAGTGCAGACATATTATAACATAATTTCGAGTATTAAAATAGAGTATATCAGATAAAAATTAGATGAAAATAAATTTCCTAGTTATGAAGGGAATGAGGCAACGTTTTCCTAGAGAAAACTTCTTGGGTTTGGAAATAACAAGTCCTGCACAATAATTTAACAGCAATAAAATTGAAAAAAAAAACATACAGTTCGAACCAAAAATAATGTAAACTCTCAATTTTTGGATTTTTTCTATGGGAAAATATTTGAATGATAAATTTCGCTCTGTGAAAAGGACAATTTTCGATCGAATACTCGGGAAGTAAGATAGTTTTGAGGATGAACGGACTTGCAAAAGTTCTCGTTGGGAATCTCGATTTGATTATCATATTTATTTTCCACAACAATCTTCCACTGTGCTATATAAATTTCACAAAGAAACAATATCAATATTTTTAGTTTACATTCCTTTTAAATGATTCAACGTGAGGAAGAATGATCATTTACGTCACTCAAGAGTACCACTTTAAAATTTTTCAGGATTGAGTTACGATTGCCTACTAGAGTTTCGCTCACTAACTCTTCACTCAATTTGGAAACAGCGCCGTTCTCCATGTTCATGCTTGCTCGTTCTCCATTCTGATTATATAGTCCACGGAAAACTGTTTTACCTTCCATTATTGCAACAACGACACCAGTGGGTGTTGTCACAACGTTTTGTTCTCCGGTTGGCACGGGCCTATAGACTCTGTTTCTTTTCTTCACTTGCATTGGTGTATCGTCCGGAAAAGTGTATCTTCGAATTTCGAATTGCCGGTTCAGATTATTATGGGGAATGAGTCGAATAAATCTCATTGTTTCAGGTTTGTATTTGAGTATGATCAAAGAAGAAAGCCTGGTAGGAGGAGACACGGACCTGACACGAAGATAAAGTGAAGCAGGAGGACTCAACCTGGCCAGAGAATGAGGTATGTCAGGAGAGGGGAAAGTTCCAGGAGGAGGAGCACCAGGAGCAGGGTCGGTATCACGTAGAAAGTTGGGCCCTGGACTCATTTCTGTAACAAAAGAGAGAAGATTTCATTTTCATAGATGATTATACAATTTAATATATTCCGCTGTACGTTGAAATTTTAAATAGAACCACTAGAGTCAATTTCCAGCTGTATTAAAGGCCCGTGCGTAGTGGAAAGCAAAACTGAATTGCGGATCAGCGTCGACGTTTGCTGCGGGATAGAAACTGTATTGAAAGGTTCTTTGAATCACAGTGGACAGACACATCACCGCAGTGCTGCCGAAAATTTCAGTTTTGCTTGGTTGTAACGATGCGCTTCACTCCCGCCTGCTCCATCATAACCGAAGAATGCATACAGGTCCAGATATGTTTAAATGCACGAAAAAATGTGTTCAGTAGTCGTCACAAAAAGTTTTATGAAATTCGGACATATAGGCTTTCGAGTAACTTTTATTATTTATTTCAAGAACCTCTATACTCTAAACTATAACAGTTACCGTCTAGATTGTTATCATTTTCACAGTCGATTTTTTGGAATGACTACGCAGTGTAGCAGTGCGCATCTTTTTCCAAAAGGTTGAGGAAAACGCCCACGCCTATGAAATTGCACCCAAGCATACCTGGGCCTCAAACAATAAATGCCTACCAAAATGCATGACTTGGGTTCGCGTGGGTGTGAGCATCGGCCTTTACGTTTGAGCATGCATGGGCCTCAAGGTAGTACGCCTGCTGCTCTTGGCATCAACGATTTTTGCCGTCTTATTTAGTCTTGATTTGAGAAAATTCTGTCAAAAAATCGAATCTCGAGAGTAGTACATCAAGAGTTGGTTTTACTGGACAATGTTATTGTAGTCAGCATACTCCTCAAGTGTGTGCACGTGTTAAAAAAATAACGATGGACTGGCGTGGGTCAGCAAGGAAAGGACGCTTCTAAAGTCAAGGATCAGTCAGAAGAGAATATGTCGGTCCACAATAATGTCCAGGAGCTCAAATGCTGAGGCAACCATATTGTGTCAAAGATAGAAGGGGTGGTTTAGGACAATTATCACAGATGTAAACTCAGGAAGCTACGATCACGATTGTTCTGCCAGAACCGTCGATCCCGACGCAACTGGAGGTGATACGTCATCCGACTCGTCACATCCCACAACACCAGAAGAGGATCAAGTCGGGAAAACCCAATCACTTGAAAACCATTTCATACAACCTGGTTAACGATGCTTCGTAAGGCGATGGCCCGTCTGCCTGCAGGGGCAGTCCAAGAACAGCTGTGACAAACACTGTCTACTCGCCGGAACCCCAGGAGAATCCATTGGTCAGCGCAAGGGCCGAGTCAAAGTTACAATTTTCAACGATTCGGATTCAGCATTGAATATACCGGAAGGAAAAAAGCCATCGTAGTAACAGGGAGAGAGTATAAAAAATAAATACAATACAATAGGATACAATAAAATACACAATAGATATCAGTATGCTATCATTGAATATCAATATGGCTTCTTGAGATGTGTAATCTCTTTTCACTCATATTTAAATGATGTTTTTATTTTGCCCGATAAAGTTGCGCGGTAGAGTAATCTACACCAGAGCTGCGCAGTATAAGCTAGCTAAGTACCTCTGTCGCGCTTCGCTCGCGCCATCTCTCGGATTTAATTTTAAATAGTAGGGTATCCTTGGCAGAACATCTCGCCCACTTTCTGTTCTGCATATGTTTCAGTGGACGAATCAAGCTCCTTTTTTGTTATTCCAGCTCTATCAAGCGAAATGAGTGAAGCAAGCTGTTTTGCACGATGAAGCTGACGGACTTAACTCGTCCATATTTCAATAGATATGGCGATACTGTGGCGCCCTGTGCACTAGTTTATTCCGCTGCGCAGTTGAATGTACTACGAGAGTCAACTCCGCAGATGTATGCACGTTTATACGTCTAGATGACTCTACTACGCAGCTATGCGCACTGAATCTGTTTCTGTTCATTCGAGTTATTAATGGATATTTCCAAAAAATTCCAGATTAAAGTTTTGGATCTCTGGAGAACACACTCATTATGTGATTGACATTATTCCTGAAGAACTATTATATTTCAAGAAAAAAAGGACAGTACGGGGTTCAATTCAAATCGAAGGAGAGTGCTTCACGGTAGTTCATCCCAAAATTATTGTGCACAGCTCTGTGTATCATAATCTATATTGTGCATGCACAAATGAAATTAGCCTCAATGGCGCGTTTCTACTTTATTTAAGACTCTAATTCGCACTTCTACCCCTTTTATGCCTTGGAACTTTTACCTTTTTTTCTCCTTCCACTCTTTTTCTCGTCGATCACTCCTCTTTCTGCTCCTCTCACTCATGACTCTCTTCCCGCTCATCAATCTCGTCTCTCTCTCTTCTACCCTCTTATCATGCACATAACTCTTATCTCTTAGATCATGGAAACCATAGTCTTGGAAATTCTTTTCTGCAGGATTTTTCCACCTTCTTTGATTGATTTTCCCGAAAGACTCAAAACTATTCAATTACATTTCCTCGTGCACAATTGATGAACTGCGAAATTGCAGGATGCAGCTACAGAATCGACAGTGTCCCATCCGTACACGTTAGGGTGTGCCCGAAAACAACTTTTTTTGATAAAGTGTTATGCTAAGGGCTCAAATAGTGGCTGTTGTATGAAATATGACCCGTGATAAACTTTAACTCGATCGGAAAACTTTCTACGGTGACACAAAAGCTTTGAGATGCTACGTACAGGGCGCTCACGGCTGGCATCAGAACGTTTTTCTTCCATGTGTTGTAACATTACTCGATCTTACTTGATCATTCCTTAATTCAGGGATGATTTTAGTTATTGAATTCAGAAGTATTTTTCCACGTATCTGGCTAGTTATAACATAAAAGGCCCTGAACTTTCTAAAAATTATATTAATTTTTAGTAATAGTGATGTTGCACTTGGAACGTATCTCAATGATATTATTATTCATTGAGAATCTTGTTCCATCTGCTTTTACTGTGTCCTGTTCAGTGGATGATAGCCAATATAATAAACTGGATCCAATACTGATTGGACATTAAAACTAGCCCTGAACATTTTACACTTCAATAGTTAAATAAACTTAATTTTTCAGAAACAAAAGACTGTAGATTGACTCAAGGGAGAGATGGATGCGTATTTTCTTTTTGACGTGAATAAGAAGTTTTTGGTTATATATATGTTGTGTAAAGCTGCTCAGATTTTGCTCGCACAACGAGGTCCTTGTCTTGCGACGAGGTTTGAAGTCGTTACAAAACACAAATCCAGGCTAAACTCTCTTTTTGAGAATGAGCGAACTCTAATCCATTTACTGAAGCTTCGCTCGCACAGCGAGGTCCTTGTCATGCAACAAGGTTCAAAGTCGTTACGGCAGTGGACCTTCAGTCGCGAACAATTTGATGAAAATTTAATTCACAAAAAGTTCCCATTTACCTATGAGCTTGTGAATGATCTACTTGAATAAAAAAAAGATGCAATCATGCACATCGAGGTCTTTGTCTCGTGACAAAGTTCAAAGTCGTTACAGTCATGCATAAAAAAAAGTAATTCACAAACTCACGATTCCCTTGTTTTTACATATACCAATGTGAAATTTTAGTATTTTTTTGGATTAGGGCAATCCTCAACACTTGGCAATCGTCTTCGTGGATAGATGATGCCCCTTCACCACGCCTGTGAGTGAGTTGGTTGGCCGCACCTCAAAAGCTTCCTCCCTTGTAGATCCTTGATCAAGAAGTCAGCCAGAAGTGAGCATGAATCCTGGTACCGGGATCTATATATCACCTGTATTGGTACCACGCTATCCCTTCTTTTTTTAGGTGACGGCGCTCGCAATCAATCGCATGATGCAACGGTTTTATGGTCCTCCCGTTGTCTCACCTGCTTTTGAACCTTACAGTCACAGGCGTACCTATTTTGATATTCACCCGGACTCTTATAATTTCAGAGGTTGAGTTTAATAATTCTTTCCCTATTTTAAATTAGGAGGATAGACTGATCCATCTCAACGTGCTTATTATTACAATCACAGGAAGCAACCTCCCATCAAGAAAGAAGCATAAATAAATATTGTGTTTTCCAAGATTCCAAGCATGATAGCACGCATGAAGGCATTTAATAAATTTTGGAGTTACGCTGAAAGGCAAACATTCTGATACAGAATACCAAGAATAAACCCAAAAAGAACATCAAACTCTATCACACATGGCGTGAACTGAAAATGAAGTTCAGTGTCTAGGAAAGGTGCTGCCCAAATAAAAGGATAGAAGTGATTTTGAGGACCAACTGAAGGATTTATTTGATATTGCTGCTTAAAATGCTCTGAAAATCATGGAAATAGAGGAAGACAAAACTTTTTCTGGTAGCGCAACGGAAAAAACGTCGGAGAAGTAGTATGGGTAAAGAAGATTTTACCCCAATCAAAGAAGGCAGAAAAGAAAACTGTACTAGCAGTAACATGAAACACATTCTCCAGTTAGTCCTCAAAATCATTTTTTTTTTGCTGGACAGCATCTTTCCTAGAATCTGACTTCTTTTTCAGTTCACGCCATGTGTCAGAAAGTTTGATGAATTTTTTTGGGGTTATATTTTTGGTATCCTGTGTCAGGATGTTTGCCTTCGTCCAAAATTTCATCATTTCTTCAATTCCTTAATGTGCACTATCATGTGCACCCTAGTGCACGTAGCTGAGTCGAACTAGACACGTTGAAAAAGTACCATAGGTGCACCTATAAATTTCGATGTGCACAGTTTGGAGTGTAATATCATTGTGCGTGCACGAAAAGAACTTGCTCAGCTAGGCTCTTACGAAGTTCTTTTGCGCACAGAAGTCTAGCACTTTATTCAGATGAGGGCAAACATAGGACCCTTTTTCTATTTAACTCGAAGCACAATCATTCTGGTTTCAAAATTCGTACAGATTCGTATAAAGACGAGTAGCACTATTTGAATTCCATTTCTCATAGCACTCAAATTATGGGTTCCTAATGAATAAATTCAAATTAATCTGTCCTTATACCTAAAATTACAGATATATTATACAAATTTATTTACCAATATAATTAAGGATACTTGCAGAAAATAAGGCGAGGCTTCGAAGATTCTTCATCTTTTCTAATCGAAGTAGGAACGAAATAATGTTGTAATCGAGAATTTGGATATTCTCGTGCTTTATAAGGTCATACATGCCATATTTGTTATCATACAGATCAAAGGCCGCAAGCTTGTCCCCTTGAGATATTCACATGTAATTAGAGTGAGTTTACACAGTCGGTTCACACATAAACTTTTTCTGTTTAAGGAGAATTGGTTTTCTTCGGAAATTCGAATAAAAAAAATATCGCAGAAGATGCTGCATTTTATTTTTGGCCCAGACTCAATACAAAACGAGTCTAACAAATTAGTAAACTATGTAACCAATGAAAACGCCGGTGCTTCATTGGATCATATAATGCATATATGCCATGCAGTTTTTTTCGTTAATATAATATGCTCGGAACTTGCCCCTCTTATGTACATTTAAATGGGTGCTCTCTAAGTACTACATTGTGATGTCAAAGTATTAATCAACCCAAACTAACGAAGCGTAAGGCCAGCTCATACAAGAAAAGTGAGTATCTTCTCTCAGTGTGGTTGACAGACAAACAGCGAAGAAAGTGTCGACAGCGTACGCGTTCTTCGTACAGGAGAAGTTTGTGGGAGGCGATGGAAGAGGTCTAATCGAAAGGGTAATGTAGGTGTACGCAGAGACGAAAGATAGGTTTATAGGAGACAGGATTTCAGAGGGTTTCTGAATTGATAGGGGCATGTGGTAGAGTTGTTTGCTAAGCTGAACGCTTTTCGTAATTTTATTTTCTCACGTAGAGAAGAAGCTTAAGAAGAATGTAGCAAGAGAAGCGAGGGGAGGTGGTGGAAGAATTCGGTCACTCGAATCTGCGAATGATATAGTGTGGCTAGCAAGAAGTAAGGAGCTGTTGAAGAAGATGATGAAGGAGTTGAGAAGATGCCTGGGAAGGGTCGTTTACGGCTAAATTAGGAAAGGCTCAAAGTTACGATACTCAGTGAAGGGGGTAGAAGAGACGAGGGAGCGGAAAAAAAATAGAAGGGGCTGGTTCTGCAGGAGTTTATAGAGATTGTGTACTCAGGTTTCCTGTTCCGGAGGAACGGCAAAGTCAATGGTAATGTGAATTTGTTTGGAGATCATTTTGGAAAGGGAACGCAGCTGTTTGAATACTTGAGATGGGTGTGCTACTGTACGAAGTGAAGTTGAAGTGGTAGCAGAAAAGTGAAAAGGTTAATGGGGTACAAGAGAGGTGAATCAAATTGACTTTGGGGTCGGCAATGTGTATACCTCATTTCATTGTTGGGAGGTACATGTGAGAACAAGTTCAGTGATTTTCACGAAAAAAAGTCTAGAAGAGAGAAAAGTAGGCTGTTGGAAAGGTGTTAATGGAGGAAGGAGATCAGACGAGGAGATCGGAAGATGGAAAAGAAGGGTATTCCAGAAAGAACAGTCTGCATGGGAATGAAGTAAGAGGAGTCACGAGGAGCGAAAAAGGTGTATGTGACCGTAACGAAGAATAGCATAGCAAAAGAAAGTGGAATGGTTAGGAATCAGAGAATAGTCGAAACACACGTTCTACTGATCAATATTCTGGTTCAACATCAAGAAAATAGGAAGTGAGAGGATAGAGAATACGGTTCGGGCGAGCAGCAGTTCAGTGCGGAGAGAGAAAGAGGGGCGAGGGGGGTCGCGTTCAAATTAAATTTCCCATAAGGAATCAACCTTATCGGACAGTGGAGGGAATGTCCAGGTTCAGTTTTGGCGGAGCGGCTACGGGGAGTCGGTAGATCCTGGATTGGTTGTGAAACCAACAAATCTTTTTGCGCCATACACGGCCGTAGTTGCGACATTTGATCGTGGATCGGGTGGATCTCACTTTGTTCCAGTAGAGGGTCTTTCGCGGCTACGAGGAGTCCAGGTCGATCCTGGATTGGTTGGGGTGTAAAGCCAACAAATCCTTTAGCCCGATACACGGCCATAGGTGCGCCATTTGCTCGTGGATCGGTCGGACCTCGCTTTTGTTCTCGTAGAAGGTGCCATCAGACAGGAGGACGACTTCGTCCAGTTTACCCTGGACGATGCCGTTCTCTGCTTAGCGAATCACGGCTGTAGTTGAGCCATTCAGTCGTGCTTCGCGACGGCGTCTCGGCTCGGTTTCTCCAGGATTTGGGAAGGAGAGATTGGGTTCCCGGTCGTCTTGGCGTAGTTGCGCCATTAGACAAGGAGAGCAGTAAGTACCCCCGAGCTCTGCACCTCGACCGGAGTCGATTTGCAGCTCTCAATGAACTGCCTCTCACGGGTGTAATGCTACCATAGTACCAACCGGCAACAGAAATCAGCTAGCAGGAAAAAGTTGGGATAGGAAAGCATTTATCAGATGCATCAGCGATTTCAGCTTCTTCGAGACACAAAATTTGATTGGCCCAGCTTTACTCCCACTTTCTCCTGCAATCTGTCACGTTTGTTACCGGAAATCCCTATCCTAGCATCGCCCTCGTGCTGCCTCCCGAGCGGTACTGCGAGTGGTTCTATTCACTGGTAGCTTGTCGGTTGTGGAGAGCGCGCAGGCGCGTAGGAGGTCTCTCTCCTCGTGACGTCACTAGCGTATAACGTGATATCTATGTGACAAGTTATGCCTCGTTGCAATCTTCAACTCAGTCCTTTGGGAATTTTCTATATGATTGAGGTCACAGCGGTATTCACTGTGTAGTATTTTTGGTATTTAATTTATCAATCGTCTATTTTATCAAAAATCTCTATTTGCGAGGTTTAAGAGTATTGAACAAGAAAGACATATTTTTGAATGATCTGCATTGTTTATCTGAAACGTTTGAGGAGACTGGTAATTATTCCGTTTAGTTTCAAATGATGCGCCTTACTACCTTTTGTTGTACGTGCTGTTTATAGAGAAAATTCATCCCGAATTCCAGGTAGGAAACCGGAGTCACTAGAAATTTTATTTACAAAAATATAATTACAGAAATGTTCAACATCGTGTCTGATGTTTGAATTGGCTTCACCTCTTGAATAAAAAAATATTTCAACCTTAGATGGATTCCGATTTCAACCACACGGAAAAAATTTCTAGTATCCTATATAACTAGGAGCGCTTCATATGATGCAGCCGCAGTGCTTTGTGATTGGAGCCCAGCCAATTTTCAATTCAAAAAGAAAATATACATTTTTCGAACGCAGTGAACCTATACATTTTTTCCTTACGGGAATAGAAAATTTGGTTCACTAGTTTCTAATTGTATTATAGAAAAATTTAACAGGGTTTTGACTGGACCAGATAATCTGAGAACCCAGAAATTTGAATTACCGAGAAGGAACCGGTTGATAACCAGGAATTCGGTTCAGGAATCAGGAAGGACCGGCTTTACCTTTGTGTGCTGACCTGGGCATCATGGAAAATACCGCCCTTTTTTAAAGCATACACAAGATACTACGTAATTGCAATTCACACGATCGACGAAGAAAATCATCGTGAGTTGAAAGTGAAAATTTCTATTGTTATTAAATCATCACAAAGTCACATTCTATTTCTACAGAAAGTATCATCCATAAAGAATTGTAAATCCTCGTTTACCATGATAACATTCTCATTCTGAATGAGAAGTTATTGGTCTTATGGGAAAATTGACTTTCGTAGATTTAATAGAATCTCCACGTTTCCAGACCTCCTGAGTCATAAAAATTTATTTTTACGAAGGTATCTGTTTGTTTGTCGGTCGGTGGTTTGTAATTTGTAGACTCGATAACTTTTGGAAGAATCTAAAGATTTTCTTGCGACCACTACAACACTACAAAACAACACTACACACTACAAAAATCGTTCACCTTAAAAAATCTACAAGTTCACTGTTGTGTATTCTACATAACTATGTTATAAAGTACTATCTCGTTCACAATTGACAAATATATCATATTTATATAGAAATGGATTGAGAATTTTATTTCGTGCACGTGTAACGTATGCAGCACAGTATGTACAGTATACAAAATCGCAAACAAACACATTCATTGATTTATACATGCGCGTATTGGAATACATACAATACCAACATTTGTGTAACTTGTCTGGATTTATAGGCTTCCTTCCGCCCCTTCATTTTTTCAGATAATTACGCAGTTTTGGAGTTTTGCCCAAAACTGGCTGCTCTTTGTTACACTTCTCAAAATCGCGCTTTTGATATATGCAGAGCCGCCTAACCGTTCGCGCCCGTTACTCATGTCAATAAATATACATAATAACTCTGATGCTGGAAAGTTCTTTGCATATTGTGGCGCGTTATTTGAATTCGAACAGGAAATGTATAAATTGAAAAAAAATGTATATAGGATTGTTGACGCTGTGGGTTGATAAGGAATTGATAAATTTAGATGTAGAATGTGAATTTTTCGACGGATACAATGATTAATAAATAGCTAAGAATTCTTTAATATTCAGAAATAATTTAATTTCAACCTCGAAAAAATTGCCCCTACTTTTCAGCACTAAGCAATTTCTTCATTGAACGTTCAAAAACTGCGAATTTATGTAACGAATTGAAAGTTTCCTTATGAGTTTGAGTTATTTTTAAAACATGAAATTCATTAATAATTGATCATTCTAATTTCAAGGCAGAGAGTTTCCGCTGAGAAATATTGCTCTACTGGAAGCGAAGAATTTTTATAAATGATTATGAATCTGATTTAGGGGAAAGAAGTTTGGAGGAATCCCTGTACCGCCTGTATCCATCATAACTTGATACCATTCAAAACTTTTCTCTAAATTAAAGAAAGAAGGGGGCAGCTATATTCTTCAAATTAAATATGAGTTTTTAAAATAAATATATTCATGACTTGAAACAGAGTGTTCTAAAAAATTATTCAAATTTTGACTTTGGAAAATTGTAATTCTCGTTAATGAAAATTTTCTGTTCCAAATATAAAAAGGTTGAAATCTTCCAGGATGTATTCCCCTCTTGAATCTTAAAAAATCGTTCAACGAAAAAACTCTTCATCTGTTAAAACTACCGCTGGATGAATATATTAATTTCAAGGATATGGAAACAGAAGTTTTACATTCATCTTATTAACTCAATTTTAGTAGAATGCAATAATGCATCACAATAATTTAAGTCTCCTGTTAAAAAAAATTGAAACCAGGTGATGAAGGGACGTTGTGCCTATGGTTACAAAAAAGAATATAAGCAACAGTCCAGGGATATAGAGCTAACAATTAACTTAAAATTGTATGCTCACATACAGAGACTCTTCTTTGATGTTAAAATTTCTGAATTTTAAGGAAATTATCCATCAAAATGATATGCGGAAGGGACGAAAACATCAGATAACACGGGTACTCACCGCGTATGTGACACCATCAGTTCCATAAAAAAAGAGAAGTGTTGCACTTCGCCGTTGGCATGATCTTCGCGCGGTAGTAGTTTCATCTTTCATAGCATACACATTATGGGTTCCTTGAATAAATTCAGATTCAATATGTACACATCCCAAACAATTTCAAATGGAGTTAAGAAGAAGTCGGAATCAAATAGTCCGGGAGCCAGTGACACATTTCGGTTAGGTGGGTAAAGCTGGCAGTACCACTTTATCCAAAAAATTTCTACCCTATGCCAGAATTAAGGGCTCATTGAGGGCTCATTTAGTACCCAAAAAAAAAATTTAGGGCTCTGCAATTTTTAAAAA
>WSXT02189660.1:0-18013 GCA_011762715.2 Neuroterus valhalla
TTTAAATTATTCAAACACATTTTTAATGTTAAAGAAAGGATAAAATGAAAATTGGGTAGAGTATTTGTCACTGAAAATCGTAAATGGATTTTAGAAGAATTAAAAAAAAAATTCATTTCAATATTTCAATAAATGAAGTCAGTAAAGAGTGATTCTATATTATATTTAAAGTTAGAATGGATTCCTGGATGTATTGAATTCTTTTTAAATAAACTGCAGTCGCTGTTTGGAGATCCCTTTAAAAATCATTATATATCTGTAAATCTTTTAAAATAAATTAATATTGGTTGAAATAATATGCGTTGGATTGAAACGATTTGAAAAGTGTTTGTATTATTTGAATTCAATAAACGTTTCTCGATATAACTTTATTTGTCTGTTGTATTAATTCTTAGTAATCAATCGATGTAACTTGGTATCCTCCAAAATGAACTCTTGAGAGCAAGATATAAAGAAGTTAACAATAATTGGAATCACTGACAATCTTAATTATTAACAATGATAAATAAAAGCATTCATCTTTTCTAAATATAAAAATTTTCAAATTCTGAAATAGCTCAAATTAGAAATCCTTCTCCAACTAATGAGAATTCGAATAGGAAAGATTCGAGTTTGGAAAATAACAATTTTGAAACTATTCAACGGAGAAAAGAATTGCAATTTTGAGTTTAAAATGTTCAGTGTTGAAATAATACAATTTTAAATGATTCCAAAGAGCAGGCCTACTTTTTCCCAAGTGTGAGTTTATTATTTAATGATTTCATGCCACTATTTTTCAAAATGTATGTCGCTAGTGACATTTTTTCTTATATTTTCGGAGTGAGTCCGAGCCCTGCAGTTTATATTTCACTTACCCACATGATTTTATTTATGTTTTTTTTTTTGTACAGATTTTTAGCAATCGACGAAACGGATCGGATGTTAGAGAAAGGTCATTTCCAGGAACTGCATTCGATTATTGAAAAAGTAAATCTTGATGAATCGAAAGTCAAAGAACGCCAGACTTTCGTCTTCTCTGCTACGTTAACGATGGTTCACGATATTCCGGATTATCTAAAGATGAAAAAGAAGAATAATTCGAGGAGCAAAATATTCAAGTTGACTCCAGGACAAAAGTTACAGAGGGTTATTGAAATGTTGCAGGTCAAGAATCCAAAAATCGTCGATGTCACGAAAGAGAAAGGTAAATTTTTAGATTTTATTTTTTTATTTTGTGATGTTTTAATATTTTAACTGAGATTTATTATTTTTATCTTAGGGACTGCTGGCAGTTTAACTGAATGCAGAATCGCCTGCACGATTGATTACAAGGATTATTATTTATATTATTTCTTGAAAAGACACGAGGGGCGAACTTTGATATTTTGTAACAGCATTGGCTGTGTTAAAAGGCTTGCGACTCTTTTTGAAATCTTGGACTGTCATCCTTTTCCACTACATGCAAATATGATCCAGAGGCAAAGGCTCAAAAACCTTGAGAGGTTAGAAGATAAACTTTATTTGCGATAAAAAATCATCATTGTAAATAACTGAAAAACTTATTTTAATCTGAATTCCAGATTTCAGGAGAATGAAAATGCACTTTTGATTGCGACGGATGTCGCTGCGAGGGGTTTAGATATTCCGAATATCGAGCATGTCATTCATTATCAAGTCCCTCGAACGTCCGAGGTAATTATTATTATTATTAAAAACAATATTATACGCGCGCTGTAGCGCGCAATTATTTATTCAGGCTTTTAGTTCGAAATCTTGAAATTCCACAATATTGTGCTAATTTCAAATGAAAGCTACGAAATGTTCGTAATTTTGGACCGAAATTAGTTATTTTACCAAGCATTGGTTCAATTATTTTTTTTAATATAATTATTTCCAACCGATACAATCGAAACCATGCAACTTTTTAACTATTTAAAATCATTCTGACTTTTTTCTATGAAAAACTATGAAGGTGAAAGACTTGATTCATGCTTGAAATAAACAAATCGTAACTGTTATTGTAATATATCTCAACAATTGTAATTATTCTTTATCAAAATAATATCAGGAATCAGAAAAGTCAAAGGCTTTTTCTTTGTTTTAATTATTTTGAGTCATAAAAATATGTGGAACTAATCAACTGAAGAACAAGATTAGAGAACCGAAATTAATAGTCAAATAGTAGTTCTCAATTAATAATTTAAATTCGTTCTACAATCCCAAAGATTTGAAATAGATTCCGAAGAATTTCATGTTATTAATTGAGCAGGATTTTTATTTACTATTAGTTTTTGGATTTTATTGAATAATTTAAATTTTGCTTCCGATTCCTAAGAAATTATTAAACATTGAATCTACATTTCAGAATGTCTTACGTTTTGAATTTGAAATAATTCTAAATATAATCATTCTAAAGCCAAAATGAAAACGTTCAATTTTAAGATTTCTCAATTCAAACTTATTCATTTCTAAATTAGGAGAGTATGAATGTTTATCTAATAATAATGAGATTCCAATTACTTCCAATAAGAAAATGTCATATTTCAAGCTTGGAATTAAAAATTGTGTGATGACAATTATTTTATCATATTTCAATTATTCTATTTTTTAAGCTTTTCATTCAAAAATGTTTAATTTCTAACTTTTCCATTAAAAATGATAAAATTTAAATTATTTTATGCTTGAAATTGTATTATTTTATAAACCCAAATCTGGAGATAAATATATTAAACTTTAATATTTTTAATGTGAAATTATTTGATTTCCAGTGCTCTCAATGTGAAATTATTCTGTTCATAATTTGAAATATGCTTTTTTAATCTTTAAATATAAAATTATACAATTTCGAAAGTTTTTTAATGAAGATTCTTTCAAAATGTTACAATTCGAAGGGGAATTCAGAAATGTTCATCTTCAAAAGATATCGATTCGAACTCGTTTAATTTTAAATTGAAAGACTTTGACTTCGCATATTGACTTATTTTTAAACTTAGAACTGGAAGTTCTATGGTTTCAAGCATTTAATAAATTACGAATTATTCTAATTTTGAGGGCTATCCATTTGTAAATGTTTCATTTCAAACACTTTCAATGTCCAATTACTTTATTTCCAACGCTTTTGGTCAGAAATGACAACATTTAAAATCCTTTCCATTCTCAATTGTCCTATCATGTTAATTTTGATTAAAAATGATTCAATTGTGAACTTTCCTCATTTGAGAATGATCCCTATTCAAATTGTTTAAATTGAAAAATGTAATTTTTTTCAGAATTTTAGTATAAAATTATTGGATATTAAAAGTTCCCAATTCAAAATTATTCAAAACTTGATGATTCCATGATTAATTCAAGACTTTTAGATTTCGACAATTTTTTAGTACAATTTCTTCATTTTCAAATTAAAAGAATTCCAATTTTATGATAATTTTCTAAAACTTTCAATGCTTCGGAGCTGCAAATTGCTTCCTTTTTCACACTAAATTAAATTATTATTGCAGTCTGAAATTATTCGGTTTTGAACGCTTTGAATCAGAAATCGTACAATTTCAATCTCTATCATTTTGAAATTAAACTCTCTTCGAAAATGCTCAATTTCAAACCCTTCAAATTTTGAAATCAGAGATATACTTCGAAACCAATCATTCCTTTTAAACTTATTCTATTTAAAATCCTCCCGATTTAAAAGCTTTCAACTGGAAGTAGTAGTAGTTTCAAAGTTTCGAATATATAATCTGAAAATATTCAATTCTAAACATTGCAAATTTATAAGCATTCCAAATTGTTCAATTCGGAAGCTTTTCAATTCTAAATTATAGAACTTCAAATGCCTATAATTGAAAAGGATCCTATTTTAAATTTTTAATCTGATATCAAATTTTTGGATTATTTCATTAGAAATCACCCCTTTGGAAGGACATAAACTCAAAATTATTATAATGGTTGTATAATTCTGAGAACTTTGAATGCAAAATAGTTCAGATTTGAAAAATTTTCAATTCTCGAATTATTCAATTTGGAATGATATTCATATAATTTATAAATCATTATAGCTTTAGTTTCAATTGGGATTAAACAATGAAAATGTGAACAATGAAACAGCGAAAAAAATCATGATCTTAATCACGTATGCTTGTAGATTATTATGTATAATTATTATTATGAATCTATGGAACGATGTGAAATTGTTGCTCTTCATAAAACCATGTAAAAAAGTAATCCCTAAAAATGGAATCATTCAGAGCTGAATTATTAAAAATTTAATAATGTTCCAAAAAAAACATTTCGAACTCGATGTCTCTCAAAATGAAGACAAATTTTTCAAAGTGATTGAACTGTACGATTAAAAATTATATTTGTATATTATTAAACGACAGTGCAATGTCTCTATGATACTGCTGGTTTTTATAATTATTACGAAACTTCTAAAATAAGTAATTCGTGATGGATAAACGAGAGCTAAATTTAAAACTATTTTATAGAGTTACGTTCATAGAAGTGGAAGAACTGCAAGAGCTCAGAAGCAAGGAATTACTGTTTTGTTAATGGAACCTACCGAGAAAGATTTTTACACCAGAATCTGCAAAACGCTTGGACGAGGTAAGATTTCTTTTGGTTGTTTGAACAGTTAAAAAAAAAAATTTAGAATCTGGAAAGAGGATTCAACTAAATATAGTTACAGAAATTATATTTATCAAAATAATAAAAATTTTAATGGAAATTCAATATAATGCAGGAGAATTGAAACTAATCCAGGAATATAGCCATAATTGGTCATTTACCATTAAAATTATATATGAGCTACTAAAAAAAAATTATTTTTCGATCAAACCTCCTTAAACCGTTTCGCAAACGTTCGACAAACGTTGGATAACTGTTTTGTAAGCGTTTGATAAATGTCTTGCAAACGTTTTGCAGTAGTTTGGAAATTCAATCTGCTCAAATTTTTCTTGGTCTAACGTTCACCATACGTTTTCAAAACGTTTATAAAAAGTTTTGTTCAGTCAAAGTATCAAAAAGGTGCGGAAGTATTCGACGATTTGAAAACGTTTTGAGGACGTTTTTTTCACCAAAATTTACAAACGTTTGCAAGACGTTCAGTGTCACACGCTTGTTCATCACGAGAAAACATACGTCCTTTTTCAATGTTTTCTTTAGGCATTTCCACTTTTAGCAATAAACCATTAAAACGCTGATATTGTTAAGTAAACACGTGCTCTTACTCGCTTAAAAATATTTTGAGTATTTTAGGTATTGGAGAGTTTTGTTTCAATCACGAAAGATATTTTAAAGTTTTTCTGGTAAATGTCGGCTTTTAAAGTACACTATTTCGAAGGTAAAATTCAAAGAATGAGTAGCCTTTTTCAGTTTCAAGAAGTATCAAACAGGTCGAAAGTGAATAACAGTCAAAGTTAACGAAAAATAGCAAATTCCCGACCTCCAAAAATTTATAACTTTAGAAATATAAACTTTATCAGAAAGTTACCAGAGACGTTTTCGTCTTAGAATGATCTATATTTTTTAAAAACAATTTTTCTAGCTGAAAAAATCAATTTTTTCATAATTTGTTTAAACATTTGCAATTCAAACAAAAGGTAATAATACTTTCATGAAAAAACGCTGGGCATATTCTGATTCAGCGGATATTGTCTTTTTTCCCTTAAATATATTATTATTACATACGGCAGCATTGTGCACTTTCGGAGCAATCCAAGTAAAATCCGATACTAAACTTTTCACAGTTCTCAAAATATACGACGGAAATTGAAGAAAACTTTGCAGATGGATACTTTGAATCATTATGAACAACTTTCTCGCTGACTGTTATGCACTTTTCAAAGATTTTGTTACTGTTTTTTTATTCGGAAAATTTCACTCCAATCTTAGTAGCGAAAGAATTAGAAAATATCATAAAGATGAATGTTTCAGATGTTTCAGAAACATTTCTATTATTTCCAAAGAATCAAAGGCATTGAATGAATTTATAAAGAATCAAAGAATTGACGAAAATTATTCTGAATCCATTAAAATTCATACAGGCGTGAATTAATAAACCTTCTAGAAGAAATTCCCCACTGATTACCAAAAACATTCCCATTTTCATTTTTTTTTGCTCAAATGCGAACTAAATTATTATAATCCAGTAACAAAATTCAACTATTAATTGAAAATTTGAATTTTTTATCTCTAGATGAAAATTGATAGGTTTTAGCTAAGAATTAAGCTGAATATTTATTAATTTTTTTACATTCTTCTTTTTCGGAATACAATTTACCTTCTTGATCAAGAATTCAATTATTTGGTTCAAAAAAAATATTTTGTGTGACATCCAATTAATTTTTCGGAAAATAAGAAATCAAATTTCGAAGAATAATATTGAAAATCCGTTTTTTTTTTTGTGTTGAAAACTCTATTATGTTCGTAGAAAATCCAGCTATTCAGTAGAAAATTAACTTATTCGCGAAAATTCATGTTTGGGCTTAAAATTTGAATGTGTCGTAATAAAACTGTATTTTTCGTTTGAGAATTCGTCTTTTTGGGTATAAATACTTATTTATAAATGATTATAAATATTTTACATCTGAAAATTCAACAAATTTATTGGAATTTTCCTTCGCCCTCACTGGAAAAGATTTAAAGGTTGAAAATACGACTATCTTGTGAGGAATTCTTCTCTTTGGTTTGGAAATTTATTTCTTGAGTCGAGATTTTTTGTATTTTTGGTTGAAAATTTAACTTTTTATTAAAAGAATATTCTTTTTTTTTGTTCCAGGATTAAACTATTTTGTTGAAAATTTGTCGTTTTTGTTGAAGTCAACTGTTTTTAATTTCAAAAAAATATTTTTTGGTTGAAATATCAACTGTTATATTTTTCGTAGAGAATTAATTTCTTTTGATAGACCTTTCGTCACTTCAGTTGGAAATTTAATTAGTTATAAACGAGTTCTCCTCATTTCTTTAAAACTTCATGGACTCATTGAAAATGAAACTTATTTTCCATATTCGAAATTCATATTTTCGGATTTGGAGGTCGAAAATTTGCAAAAATTCAAATGAATCAGGAGAATTCATGAGTAAATTGATTTCACTGGAATTAATTATGTTAAAATTAGAAGAAACGGAGTAAACAAATAAAAATTTGGAGAATTGAATTGAATTCAAAATAATTTAAATATTTCAAAACAATCCTGAAAGTAGTAAATATTCAAGTTGATCAGAAGAATAATAAGTATATTGAAATTTCGGAAATAATTCAAGTAAATTTGAGAAAATCGAAAAAAAACACGAAAAAATATTCGATTTCAGTAAAACTGAAATTGATAAGGATAAGTTTTAAAAATCCTAAAAGTATAAGAATTTGAAGAAATTTGAAGTGAATTAGCAGAATTTATGAGTAAATCGATAAAAAAGAATTAAATTATACTATAATCAGTACATTTAAAATAAATGAAGAATAATTTGAAGAATTCAAGTAAATTAAAATTAATTTTAATATTTAAAAAGAATCTTTAAGAGTAGTAAAAGCTCAATTAAATCAGAAGAATGTAATTACATTTTTTTAAGTAATAAAGAACATAACAAAAAAAAATTGGTTTCAGTAAGATTAGAATTGATTCAGACGAGTTTCAGGGAGTTCTAAAAACAAGTCGGTTTAAAATGATCGAAATAGTGAAATAAGAAAGAAAAGCTTTTCTCACTTTTTCAAATATTTTGATTCTCTTGCCTTTTAATTTTTAGAACATGACATACCGACATTCCCAGTAGTAGAGCGTATGCTTCAAGCAGTGAAGGAAAGGGTCGACATCGCCAGGGAAATCGACAAGCTGGAATTGCAATCTCGAAGAAATAATTTCCAGAAAGACTGGATTCGTAAAGCAGCCGAAGAAATGGATCTTATTATCGACGATGCTAGAGAGTGAGATCCGATTTTATTTTGATATTCAAATGTGTATTTATATTCATTATTTATATTTTGTATTTATGTCTATATTTACATTCATATTTACATTTATATTTCCAGAAACACAACATCTGAGAATGAGGATACTGCGAATATAAAACGCGCTCTGAAAGCAAAGAGACATCAACTCTCAAATATGTTATCAAAGCCCCTCTTCCCCAGAGGTTTCTCAGGAAAATATCCTGACATGAATTTAGATCTGAAAATAAACGAGGAACCGCTAAAGGCGGTCGAAATTATGAAAAACGCAATTAAAGAAGGACCTAAGAAAAAAGATTCGAAATCTAAGTTCAAGCCAAAACCCATATCAGCATCTAAGTTAAAAAGTAAGTTGAAAAATAAGAAAATCAAGGCTAGAAGGAATAAAAAATCTGTAAGATAAAACAAAAAGAATTAAACACAAAGCTGAAAATTAATGGTCTTTTTTTATTACAAGTTGTAAGTATTTATAAAAATGTCGTTTTACAAATATTCATCTCGCTTGTAAATTGAGCCGTTCACTACACATTCTAATCATTTTCTTTAAGAATTTCATTTTCTTGAAGAAATTTTCAATTATAATCTTACGATTGTGTAATATGTACAGAGTAATTTTTCTACATATTGTTTATACTTTATACAAATATCGGTTTATACAGATCAAGTCTATTGAAAAGAAGATAATTGCAATAAAAGTTCTTCTTTTAATATTCTTTCTTTATTCTTAGATTAGAAAGCCTAAAAAATTGAGTTATAAATTGCATTATCATCGGTGTTAATAATTGGATCACTGTGAGTTATCATCACCGAATTAACGTACCGTCCTTCTTTTTTTATTTGCTCACTTTCATAGGATTCTTTACTTTTCACGATGATTTTGATTCTCGCCATCACATGACTTCCTGGATTTTTTTGCTGAGGTTGAATTTGAAACCGAGGATTGATTTGTGGTTCAGTTTCAATCTGAAATCTTGGTTGAATTTCTGGCTGAGTTTTGATTTGAAATCTTGGTTTGATCTCTGGTTGAATTTCAATTTTAGATCTCGGTTTAATTTCTGGCTGAGTTACAAATTGAAACCTGGGTTTAATTTCCGGCTGAGTGTCAATGAGAAACCTTGGTTTAGTTTCCGGTTGAATTTCAATTTGAAACCGAGACTGAATGAGTGGTTGAATTTTAGTTTGTGATTTAAATTCAGCCTCTGGTTTGATTTCATTCTGACTCTGAATCTGCAATTTCTTATAAATTTGAGATTTCTGAACTCTAGATTGCCTCTGAATTTTAGCCTTTCCTTCATTTCTCTCAGATTTTATTTTTGGCGCAGATTTTTCTTTCGATTCAGATTCAGCTTCAACTACAAAGTTCTCACAAATCTCGGCATAAATGTCTTCAGATTTTTGCTTTGTTTGTTTTGGAGGTGAAGGCAAAGGCGTCAAACTATCCCTGACCCTTGAATAATTTGGCTGAACTTCAACATCTGCAGAGACTTCAAGAACACTTGTGGAAACTGATCTCTGAACTGGTAGCTTTGAATTATGAACATTCGAGTGATTTTGACTCGTTTCTGGTTCCAAACTCGAATATCTTTCCTGTGCTTTCATGGCAAGTTCGGGTCGCACTGCAAAAGTGAAGGAGGCCGATTTTTTTGCAGGATTTCTACTGCGACTTCCATGAGTTAGCTTTGAAATTCTGTCGAGAAATCCATTTCCTGAAGATGATCCGTGCCTTGTTTCGCTTCGCTCACGCACTGTGGTTTTTTTCAATTGCTCGATACCGTCCCGGAGACTTTTGAGGATCGGTTTTGTTTCAGTTTTGGGTTTTATCTTCTTCAGGTGCATCTCCTTTAAGTCCTCGGTTGATGAGTTCATTTTCAGGGGAGCCACCCTGGGTTCGGTTGCTCGGTCTCCAACTGCTCTGCTATAAATTCAAAATTTCAAAATTATTTTAGGAAATACTGGAAGAAGTTTCTCAATTTTAAATTCGCGGTAGACGGACGTAATTCAATTATGCGCGGCCATACAATGAACATAGATTTACTGCGCAGCTAAATTTTCTATGCTGCCCAGACCAGGGTTGCGAAGTGACGCGTAACTCGAGGTTTTTTACGTATAATACATAAATGACGTAATTTACGCATAAAATCGTAGAAAACGATGTGTAAGATGTTTTTATACATATAAAAGATAACGGACGAGACATAACCTCTTACATTTCTGTTTATTGTTTAGAGGCAGGTGACAGTAAAAACTAAAAGTGACGGAAATGTTGACCGTAGCAGAGTAGCAGCGCTGGCTGTACTTTTAAGCCGACAGTTCATAAAATACATGGGATAAGTCTAAAAAATGTCAAGTTTTAATTTTTATAAACACATAAACGAAATTATTTGATTTTTTTTGTGCTTGAAAATAAAATGTTAATGTTTTGAGGCTCCAAATTTCTTGAGGTTTCTTTGAATTAACGGTAAGAATGGGATATAAGTGCGTTGTTTTTGAATGCAAGTCAGGTTATGCGACTTGCTCCGGAAAAGTGTATGTTTTTACTGTGCCTAGTGATAAAGAAGTTATTAAAATCTAGTAACAAGCTACTTCCAGATCTTAGTTTTAACTGAAACCAGGTCGTGATTTACATAAAAAATTTCAATCTTATAATCTTCTTCGGAGCATCCGATACGTGGAAAGGATGGGTCTGTTAATGGAACAGTAAAATATTTAATTTTTTTCAACTTCTGTAATTAATATTAACAGGGTGGTGACTTGACCATAAAATTACAGGGAATTTTATTGACTGAAAAAAAAACGGGAGATGACCAAGAATTTAATAGGAAACCCGGGAATTGCTTGGTTTGACCTCGAAACTCAAAAATGTTACCGTAAAAATATGAGAAATGACCGCTTTATTTTTATGAATTAAAAAAGACCTTATCATTCGATCCAAAGGATGTTACGTTCCTCTATTTTTTATATATCTATACTTTATGAGAGGAAGGATTTTAATTTTTTTCCATTACGAGAAAAAGCTTTTGCAAATTCGTTACTCTATGAGATTTTTTCAGCCGTCTCAAGTTTGATAATCGAATTGTTGATAGCTGAAACATACAGAAAGAATTATTTTCTCAATTTGTTCGAAAGGATGCATTCATCACGTTTCATTTAATTTAGTAGAAAAATATATTTTCACTTATTACAGGACATTTTTTACATGGAACGTGAACTTTTCAAAATAATTATAATTTGTATTTAAGAGAGATGAAATTAAAAAAATACCTCTCCCACTTTGAAATTCTTGACAATCTGAAATTCTTGACAATCTGAAATTCTTGACAATCTGAAAGTTCTCTCCTCTTGGTCGTAAATGAAGAAAATTGGACTAATTCCAATCAAACATTCCATAGTTGTAGTTAAAAATTCATTTGCTCGGGTAAACATACATTTTTTCCAATTTACAATTTGCTTATTCAAATTTTGGTTGATAATTTATCTTTTTTGAAAAATTCAACTCTTCTAGTTGAAGATTCTTTGTTTTAGTTAAAAACTCTTATATTTGGCTAAAATCGATTTTTTAAACTAAAAATGTTACTGTTCAATTTTTGAATATAAAGAATGATTTTTTCAGTTCGATATCCAACTATTTTGTAGAAACATTGTATTTTTTGTAGGAAAACTTATTTTTCTAAATATTTATCATCTCATTTAAAAATACATAATTGACATAAATGAATATTTATGTTCTTTTAATAATATTCTATTTATTACTATTTAAACATTGACCACAAATACAGTTTTCAATTCTTCAACTTTATAATATTCATTTATTCTATAAATCCTATTCTTTATAGTATAAATCGTTCGAAGTTTTCGACATATTTTTATAACATAATCAATCTTTATATGTCTTTATTTCTTACAGGTTTATCATAATGAAGCAAGATAAAAAATGGTCTAAATTTTAACAGAAATATAAACTTTTATAATTTAGCTCAATTAAGGTTTGATTTCAATAATCAATATAGATGTCATAAATATATGAAATTTATTTTAAATCTACTATTTCTTAGTTTACGATATTTAGATATTATGGCAATGCTACAAATTCAACATTTTTGTAGAATTATTGTATGTATTCTGTGAGAAGCGTATTCGTATAGTCATGGAAAAACTGTTTTCTTCACTTTTTTATTATTACCTATTAATTTATTGGATATACGAACCTTACAAAATATTGTCCCATGACAAATATATGCGACAAACCGTGTTCTAATAATTGAAATAAATCTTTGAATTTTCCCTATGCTATGGAATAATTATCGGCCTAAACGTACAGCCAGCGCCGCCCCGTGGCTGTAAGTCAGCTCTCACATCACATTTATTCTACCAGGCCTTTATAGGAGTGCCATCCGCCTGATTGTTTATAATGAATTGAATTAGAATTTCTTTGAAGTTTTTGAGGCAAAAATTTCGAGGAGGGATATCATGGTATTTGTGAACAATACATGGTATTTGTGAACAATATTCGAATAAAAAAGAGGAGACTTTAAAACAGTGACAAACTTTAAATTGGAAGAGCGATTTTGGAAATTTCTTCTCTTTTAAATCCAAATCATAGTTGTTTCGGAAAGTTCACGTTCCATGTAATAAATTTCATGTTCCTAGTGAAATTATATTTCTTTACTGAAACTACCTGCCCTTAAATAACGATTATGATTATTATTATTATTATTATTATTATTATTATTATCTGTCTTTAGTCAGATGAATAAGGAGAAAGCAAATGAAACGCCATGAATACATTCTTTTGAAAAAATGGAGGAAACAATTCCTTCTTTATGTCAGACAAAAGGAATGTCACATTCTTTGAATCGAATGAAAAGATCTCTTATAATTCATGAAAATAAAGCGATCATTTCTCGTATTTTTGAAGGTAAAATTTTCAAATGTCGGATTTTTCTACAGTCAAGAAAATTCCCTATAAATTTCCGGTTTTCCTCTTGGCGCATACGATATTTTTTATAACAAATGGATGATTTCAGACATTTCTCGACGCCTCTGAAGCGGGGCTTACGCTCTACTTTTTACTCCCTAGGGAGAAAAAGAACGAATTTTAAAAGAGAATTAACTTTCCAACTGCTAAGAAAAAATAAGTGTTGAAAATTAAATTTCCTTCGAATTGCAATACTCGAAGATTGAATTTCTACTCAGTATTCCTATTCCCTTGAATTTTCAACTGCTTCAAATTGAAGACATTGAAAATCGAATTTTCAGCACATTTCAATAATTTAGCTGTTGAAATTGAAAATTCAAGAGTTTAAGTTGGAACTTAAACTACTAAGGATTTAAATAGACAAGAACTGAACTTCAGATAGATCTAATTAAAAATGGTCATTTATGCTTTATTTTTAACATTTGTGAATTCAACTGTGGAAAATTGAAAGAAAAAGTGAATTGTAAAGGGAAATCGATAACCAATTTTCTTTCAATTTCCAAGAGTTTATTCAGACCTTCTTTAAGGCATTTCCAACTGTTGAAAATTTTAGCGACATTCAATCATTGCAGAAAATTGATCATTCAAAACTTGGATTTTCAAGCGTCACAAATTCAATTGTTAAAGATGAAAAAAAGCTGAATTCAAAAGAAAATGTAATTTTCAACAGTCGGAGATGCAACTATTGGAAATTTGTAATGATTCTCCAGAAGTTTGAAATTCAACTTTTTATTCTTATCAATTCTCAACAGGTAAACTCAAGGAAAAAGCGAATTTTGGAAAGGCATGATTTTTAAACTGTTTAAAAAACTTTCAAGTTTTCAAAACTGAAGAGGATTGAAAAATCTTATTTTTGATACATTGCGAATCAACTGTTGAACTTGGAAATCGTATTGCTAGAGTAAAAAAATAACCGGTTGGAAATTTGAGATGGAAGCGAAGATACAACTGATAACAATTCAATTTTCCATGTTCTCTAATGTTTAAACGTTAGAATTCCAACTGTTGAGAATCAATTTTTTGAAAGTTTTGAACAAATTCATTCAGAGCAAGAAACGAATTTTGAGACTGAATCGAATTTTCAACTGTTAAGAATTTGAAAAAAAATTCAACGTCAAAAATTGAAAACTCTCCAAATTTCAAAAAACAAAACTAAAATGACTTCCAGAATCCTCATTTCCCTAAAATTTTCAACAGTTGAAAATTAGACCCTAAAATTTTCAACAGTTGAAGATTAGAGAATATTGTAATTGATTTTCCGGCGCACTAAAATTGATCATTCTAAAATTGAATTCTTAAAAGTTTCAAATTCATCGTCAAAGATGAAAAAAAACGGAATTTCATAGGAAATCGAATTTTCAACAGCTGGAAATGCAGCTGTTGAAAATTCCTTTGAATTTTGAGAAGTCTTGAATTCAGTTTCAGATCTCATCCAATATCCAAGTCAAATCACTACCCCATTAATATTAATTCAAGAAGTTGAAAAATGATAAAAATATTCACTGTTTCAATGACAGACCCATCCTTTCCGAGTATCGGATGCTCCGTAAAAAGATTCTGAAGATTGATGTGTTTTATGTAAATCACACTGCCAGTCTGCAGTTCAAAATAAGCTCTAAAAATAGGTTTTTGCTAGATTTTAATAACTGCTTTTTCACTAGGCACAATGAAAACTTGCATTTTTCCGGAGCAAGTCGCACAGCCTGACTTGCATCGGAAACAACGTCCTCATATCCCATTATTGCTGTTGATTTAAAAAAACCTCGGAAAACATAAAATCTCCAAACATTACCATTTTATTTTCAAGCCCAAAAAAATCATATAATTTCGTTTATGTACTGGAAAAAATAAAAACTTAACATTGTTGACATTTTCCCCATGCATTTTATGAATTGTCGGCCTGAAAGTACAGCCAGCGCCGCCACTCAGTTAGGGTCAACATTACCGTCACTTTTGGTTTCAACTGCTTAATTTTACGTCACGTAAGTTTTAATCGGGTCACGGGAATAAGTGAAGAATACATTTCTAGGAATTCAAAACACGTAATATGCGTAGTAGTATACATGAAGTAGAAAACCATGTAGTATACGTGACGCATTATACTTACCTATCCCTGGTCCAGACGCATGATTCATGAAATACTACTGCGCTCTGCAGATATGACGTCATAATTCAAAAATCTCTAGTGCGAAATTTAAATTAGAACAATTTGTTATAGATTCATCAAAGTTGAGACCAAAAATTTTCGGTTCATAAAAGAGTATTAATAGACTATATTTCCTTGTGAAATTTACCTGCAGGCTGACAGTAATCCCTGCATTTTTGGAGAAGCCAGTAACCTAGCTTCAGAAGGGTATCCTAATCGGGCTCTTCTGACTCTCGGAGCTCCACTTCCGGTGACCATAAGTTCCAGCATTTCCGGATTGTAAACTGGCCTTTCCGGAACTATGCATCCGAGAACAATCGCTCCACGAGTTGAAGTTTCCAGTTGCATTAAACCACCATATTCTCGAGGTAAAGGCACTGGCAGAGGTCCCGCTATTAATCGAACCTGGGAAATTTTGATTAATTTTTTATATTTCTTTTTTTTTCAAATAAGTCTACAAAGAGTTCACATAACTTCCATTCCTTTGCATATTTCTTACTCTATTTTTACATCTCTTATCTCAACTGTTCCCTTTTCTTCTCTTTTTCACTCACACTTCCCATCCCTCTACTCCTTTATCCCTACTCTTCTACTCCTCTGGACACTTCTAGCTTCTTCATTCATTCTTTTTCTAGTTCCCCTCCCCCAAAATCCTCCTAACGTTTTCTTGCGATCCTCTCTCCCCCATTCCTCTTATACAGCTATCCCATACATTCTTCCATGTCTCCTCTACCAATTCGTATACTCTGCATTTTTTTAAATCTTCCCATACATTGTTTCTTTTATTTAATTTTCTAGTCTTCGTCCAGCTATTCTTGTTCATCTCTTTTCCCCCCATCCTCTTTCCAGATATTTTGACGATCCTTCTCTTTTTATTACCTTGTACCAGTTACTGGTTCTCCATCCTCTATATTTCCTCATCTGTCTTCTGCTTGCATTTCCTCATCTCTTTTTTCCAATTTCACATAGCCTCTATGGCCTTTTGCTCCTATATCACGGTCTCCGAAAACCCCTGTTCTTCATTTTTTCCCAACGCCTTAACTCTACTGTCCTCTTCTCTATTTCTTCCACATCTTTTTACACTTTCCCGCTAACTCCTCTCCCTTTTTCTTTCTCAGTTTCTCCTTCGAATTTTCTACTCCCTCCTTTCTGTCTTTCTACATAAATTATCCCTTTGAGCCTTTCCTCTTACTAGATAACCTGGCTTACCAAAAATGATCTTCTAATTGATCTGCCACCCAAACCTCGCTTATTGTCTCTCTTGAATAGTATAACTTTTAGCACATAAACATTGTCTGCCCATCCTCAAACTTTTCTGAACCTTGTCTAATTTGGTGGAATTATCTTCTTTTCTTCACCCCCCCCCCCCCTTCCATCCACTGCCTCAATTGATGGGGGATTCCTTCCGAGATTACACACTCCCTTATTCATACCTCAGAATGTTTTTCCTCACTCTATCATCAGCAATAATATAGTCTGAAATGCCCCCCCCCCCCGTATTAGTTTGCCATCCCTCTCTATTAATTATTGTCCTTCCCTTTCCGTCACAGCCTCCCAGTTCCATCCCCTTTTTCTCTTCATCCTTTACCTTCACTTTCTCCTTTTCTTGCATTGAAGTATCCCCCTACAATTGAATTCACACCTTCTTTTCCTTCCATTAATCCTTCTTATGCCTCTGTTCGTCCCTCCATATCTCCATTTCATCTCTTTCCTATTTTATGTCCCACCCTGACCTTACTTTTAGTATCTTTAAATATCTCAGCTATTCTTCTGCTGAAAACTTCTTTTATGTCCTTCTTCTTCATAGCTTCATCCATCTCTTATCTGTCTAATGAGTCGCACGCCGCCTTGAAATCCACAAACATTTCTATTATGCCCCCTTTTACTCTTTTGATTCTTCTATTCATAATATAATTCAGCACATAAACATCATCCATCACTCCCCTACCATTTGCAAACCCTGCCTAATTGAGTGGAATTACCTCTCTTCCTCTACTTCTAACTTGACCTCTCTGAAACTATTGACTGGTATCTCTTATACAGTGCCGGCATCAGCGTCACCACCCTATAATCTTCAACCTCTACCCCTATTCCTTTTTTTCACTATTGGTACCACAATCCCTTCTTTCCATATATCTGGCCAGCTTCTCACTCTCCATACCCTGTTGCACATTACCCACGCTCACTCCTTTAATTTCATTCCTTTATATCCCCATACTTTATTAAGGGTTTTAACTGCTGCCTTTCTCTCTTTCAATTGTCGTATCACCGTCTCTGTTTTTTCCCTCATGATACTCTTTTCTCCGTCCTTTCCTCTTCCCTCTTCCTTTTTTTGTTATTTTGTTTCCCATTTCTCTTGACATATCCATAAAATATTTTTTCCATGTTACCATTTCAATCTCCTGATTGGATATTTTCCTTCTCTTTCTCTCTATTCACTTCTTTCCATATTTCTTCCTTCGTGCTAGCCTTTTCTGGCTTTTCTTCCAACTTTTTAATCTACTCTTCTTTACTTGTATGACATAAAGTATTATACTCCTTTTTTATATCTTTTTTATTCCTCTGCTCCTTTTTTCCACTGTCTCAATTCCTTTTTATTTCTACATTTTTCTCCTGACATTCCTCACCGCAGCTATTTTCCCCCTTCGCCGACGACTTTCTCTGTAGTTCCCTCTTGAATCCTTTTTAGTTTCCCTTTGACCATTTCCACCTCCTCGTTTACACTTCGTCCTCCATTTCCACCATCTTTATATTTTTTCTAAATTCTTCTACTCCCTCTGCTGGCCAGTAACCTTTTTGTTCTGTTTTTTTCTTATTTTCCCTTGCTCTTCTCCGTTCGCTACGCTTCCCTGCAACCCCCCCCCCCCCCCCCCCCCCTCCCCCTCTTTATTTTGGTTGGTGTGTGTGAAAACACCTTTTTCTTTTTTTTTCTTTCTCTTATGCCCCCCCACAACAAACCATTACTACATCCTTTTTC
>WSXT02189671.1:0-19994 GCA_011762715.2 Neuroterus valhalla
CAGATTGCGGAGTTTCAATGGCATCGGAGCCGTCGGTCAAAGTAGGAGAGTTAGAGTTCGAACAAAATTTTGAGGCACGGACTGCCTCGCAAGAGGCGAGAATTTTCCGAAGGTCGGAAGCTAAAGAGACTATTTGAGCTACGGTTAGAGTAGTTGGGTCAGGACACAGAAAGTTGGTAGAAGAAGGTGGATTCGAGGACTGTTTCGACATTGTAAAAAGAAGGTTGCCCTGAAAAGGGCAGGAGTTGATGGACTCAATAATGTGAGTAGTTTTGGTGCATTGCGTGAAGTTCACTTCCTCGCGCGCACTCGATTTATAGCCGCGTGGGGAGCAGTTTTTACGCCTGGTTAGTGGTAGGGGTTGCGCCGCGCCGTATTGGCCCGCATTTGCCGCTACCTGGAAATTCATTAGCGGGAATCGTATCATAGTCAGTTCTGAAGAAGAGTCATGGGCGATCAGCTTATGCGATAAGTCTGCCCATATCTGCATTTATCTCTTCTTCAGCAGTAAATAAACTTCCAAAGTACACGAAATCATCAACTTGTTTTATCTTCTTATCATTTCAGACAATATTGCATGCTGTTTTGATCTGTTTACTCCTCTCAAATACAACGACTTTAGTCGTATTGACGTTTATCGTAAGACCCATATTCTCCATGCTGGTATCAAGTCTGCTCATCATCTTCTGCAAATAATTTCCTAATATCGCATTAGCGATCTTATCATCTGCAAATGCAAGTTCACGCATTCTCACCGTCCCAAGATCAACATCTGCTACGTCGGAGAGAGCCATTCTGAGGCATTTACCCATGTATACGTTGAACATCCATGAGGACATAACGCATCCTTGCCTAACGCCTTTCAATCACTCAGTTGTCCGTTCACTCTTCCACTTGCTTAACCTCTGTTATGTATTGCTTCTGCTGCTTTAAGAGGCCAACTATTTATCCCATTGCTTTCAAAAGTTCAGGTCTATCCACCTTGTCAAACGCTCTTTTCATATAAAAAAAAAGATATAAATAAGTATTTTTTTGAATGTTTTCCTCGCAGTTCTCAGTAGGCTGATCGCTCTATAATTATTACAAGCGGCCTAATCAATTTGTCTTTATCGATCGGGAAGATATTCGCCTTTCATCAATCATTTGGAACATCACCCTTAACACAGCACAGATATTCATGAATATTTTTATGCTGAAGAATTAAACTTTGAAATGATTTGGCGGACCGATGATTTGTGTAAGACGCGTCCTTCATGTCGAATGTAATATTCGATGATAAAACTAAAAAAAAAATTCCTGTAACACCAAATAAGAAATATTTGGATTTTAAAAAAAAATTTCCAGAAAATCGTTGAATCCCCGACTAACACAGATCCCGACTAACACAGATCACTATTTTTGAACCAAGCAGGTCTTCCTTTTAATAAAAAACGATATCTTTCATACTAATAAATATGCAGCTCTGAATGAAAAAGGAAACTTCAATGGAGAATGATTTTCTAGGTTTCAAGGCAAAATCTCCTGTAAAAGGAGATATTAGATATTTTGAGTTAAAAATGTCCAAAATTTCAAATGAAAAATACTTGGATTCAACCAAAAAAAATGTATCTTTAGGACGAATTCCGAATCCTTAACTGAAAGGGATTGTTCTTCTTCGACGAAGCAGTTTTATTTTCAACTAGAAAAGGTAGAAATTTCAACTTAATTGGTGAATTTTTAATCAAAATAAACGAAGCGTAGTAGAAGATGTAAGTGTTGATATTCCTAAAATGAAATGTTTTGATTATTATCATAATAGTACAATTTTAACAAAATAGATAGAAAATGAACAAAATTATTGAATTTCCATCAAGATAATAGAATTTTTAACCAATGACGAAATTTCATAGAATTGATCATTTTTGAATGAGAATTCTCAATGCAAAAAACCAAATATAATGTGTGTGAAGGGAGTGTATTAGACCCTGTAGAAAATTGTTACTTGGAAGCTGATGATTATATAGCTTGGTTTGACATATTAGCTAATTTTCCATTGAAAGAAATTAGAATTTCCGTAATGATGATACAAATATACGAACGGAAAAAGAAAGTGCTTCAATTAGTCATTTTCATATCTTTCACATTATTTATTTCCAGTTTGTTTCTGACGAAAAAAATATTTGAACACATACATAATTCATACAATATCATTCTATGCTATAAATGCTAACAGGATGTTATTCGCATCCGTTAATCGATTTAGAACAAGCGATTGTATTAAAGTATTATCATCTTATATTTTCTCATTTTTATCTTTCCAGGTAAGCTGATTATTACAATCTGGTTAGGTTTACCCGAGAGAGAATCAAGTCGAACGTACACAAAAAATGTTAGTACAGCTTCTTCCCGGTAAGTTATAAGTGGAACAACTACTTATCTTCATGATTTTTTTTTTAATAAGATTGTCAGAGTTATGGCTTTTTCAAAATTGACAAAAATAAACAAAAATGAGAATTTTCATCCAAACAGCGCGAGATACAAAAAACAGAGGAAAAAATTGTTTCTTTCCGAGAGCCCTACAAGATGATCTTTATACATTTTGGAATTTCATCGAAAAATCGCATATTCAAATTTTGGTCGCAAACAAAATAATGGAAAATATAAAGTTTCATTCTTCGGTCAAACTATGCAAGGGACAGGAAAATATAAACAAACAAAAACTGTGCACCAAAAAAAAGGTCCAGGAATACATATTAATATTAAAAATAATTAATAATTCTTTCTTTACTAGAAGAATATTTTTGAATGTGTTCTCAATCTTTTCCAACAGGATATAAAATAAAAGATGAAAAAATTCAATTTCTAGAAAAAGCACACAAAATTTAAAAAGAATGGAGCAACAAAACTTCTCTACCGTTTCGACAGATTTTGATCGAGTGCGCAGCATGAGACGAGCGAGAAGAATGTATTCGTCAAAGCCAGAGAAGCTTTAACCAAAAAGAATTCGCAATCATCGAATTGAAATAGTCGACATTTTGTTTCTGAGTTTCATAAGCCCTATATAAAAATGTAGGGTAGTACGAAGACCGAGCAAAAAGCGCGAGATCTGCCAGACGCGTACCCTAGGTGCTCTCGAACTTACGTGCGAAGTGGGGAGATTTTTTTCGGTAGTTTCTCGAAATTCATCAGCATTGGTTTCAAATGTCCCAATGCTCAGCAGTTTTAAATTGTAATAATTCTGAGCCTTAAATAGCAAATAATGCTGATTGAAGCAGATTTAGTTAATGTTTTTTCATGTTTCCCAAAATTATGACCTAGAAAAAGTAACACTAATTCTCAGCGCTACCTATTGATATATTTTCGAAAAAGAAATATTTATGATATTTTATGCAAATATTCTACTCTAGACATATTTTGCTCATCCTCCGAAAGTTGCTGTTTTTTATGGAACGCAGTAAAAACTTCATTCAAAAAATCTTGCGTCGCGCTTTTCTCGGATCTCGCGCTCCACGCTCGGTCATGTATTTACAACGCGCTGCGTGTTGGTTTTTGTACTCTCCTACATTTGTGTATGGATCTTCCCAACTGGAAAGCAAAACGTCGGCTAATGCGATTTGATGATTGCTTGTCAATTCTTTTTTATTAAAGCTTCTTCGGCTTTTAACAAATACATTCTCATCGCGTGTCTCGTTCTCCGCACCCAATTTAAATTTCTTTAAAACGTCTAAATACATTATAAATGTAAAATATATTATGGTTCTCATCAGGAAATAGTAAGAGAAAAATTTTTAGATCGTTTTGAAGGATAAAATTTTTACCCCAACGTTTTTTCCTATCTCGTACAGTTTAGCCGCGAAATGGATTTGTTTTATTTCAAATAATATTTTTCCTAATCAAACGAAATCTACGAGTCTTATGAAAAAATGGTTATGAACAAATTTGTAGATCTCTAAAAATGAAAAATGTTATGCTTGAACATCAATTTCCTATCTCGTACACTTAAGCCACAAAATGGATTTTCAAAATTTTCATATTATCTTTGCCAATAAAACAAAAAATACGTGTCCTATCAAAAAATGATCGAGTTGAAATTTGTGGATCTTTTTGAAATAAATAATTTTGTTTCCAAAATTTTTTTCCTATCGTACCGTTTTGCCACAAAATGGTTTCTTTATTTTTAAAGAACATTTTCGAACATTTTTTTTTAAAGAACTTTTTCGAATTGTTGAAATTTCGATCAAATGAAAGACAACGAAATATCTGAATTCTCGTCTCAACAGAAAATCTTCAACGAAACATTTTTGTTCGGAATGAATAGTTTTTTTAAATGGAACAAATTTCTGAAGAATTTGTAAATTTTCGAAAGGATTGTTGAATTTTCAATTTAAAAAAAAATTATTATAAAACACGTTGATTTTTAATCACGAAGATCAGCTTGAAAACCAAATCTTGGACCTCCAACCATAAAAAAATATTTTTCCCAAAGGGAGTAGTTTTACTTCTAATTGAATTTTCGTAAAAAAAATTGAACATTGTGTCAAAAGTTCATTCACTATGTTGGATTTTCTTTCTTAACATTTATTGTTTCCTGTTTGAACATCTGACCACTAAATTAAAAATTCAGCTTTGCAGGATAAAATTTTACCTTTTTCTTTGAAAAGTAACTTTTTTGTTGAAAATTTATATCTTCCTTTAAAAAATTTGTCCTCCTGACTTGGAATAGCAATGGTGTCATTAAAGTTCAATTATTTTCATAGAAACCTTGAACGTTCGGTGAAAAATTAATGTTCATGCCAAACATTCTTCTCACTGGCCTGAAAATCGAACGTTTTGTTGAGGATTCTATTTTTTAAGTTGACATTTATTTTTTATAGAAAGTTCAACTATTCAGTTAATAATTAACTTGTTTTTTGCAAACCCATATTTTGGAGTTGTGAATTCATTTTTTTTGCTTGAAAATTAAACAGTTTTGTTGGAATTATAACATTTTTTGTTGTGGATTACACAATTCTTGTCCATGTTGAAGATTCATCACTTCAGTAAAAAATTGAACAGTTTAGTTGATGATTCATATTTTCGCAAAAGAAATTTAGATATTATGTTGAAAATTCTTTTATTTTATTAAAATTCGAATTTCTTGAAATTTTGGATTCAAAATTATTTTTTTTTCAATTGAAATTCAACTATTTTGTACAAAATCTGTCTCTTTGGTTTAAATTCTAAACTGTTTTGATAAAAATTTTTCCTTTTTTTTGTGTGAAAAGTTATTCTGTTTTTATAGGAGGTTCAACTATTCAGCCAAAGATCGACTTTGTTGTTAACAAATAATTTTCTCCTTGGAGATTCATCACTCGAGTTCAAGATCCAACTATTCTCTCGGAAATTCTACATTTTGTTGAAATTCAACCTTTTCCTCAAATATTCGAAAATGCTCTTAAAAAATCTTTTATTTTGCTTCGAAGTTCGACTGTTACGTCGTAGGAATAACTTTGATTCATATTTGCTTTATGTTGGTAAATTCTATTCTTTTTTTCGAAAGTCAATTTTCCGTTTCTAATTTGGGTCGTCATGTATGACGTCATCAAGAACATTCTAGAAGTTTAGCACGGACACGAACCACCACACCTGTGGAACGTTCCTGACGTCGGTAACATGTCGGTAACAGAATTCTTCAATTAGAATTCTACTTATCAACTGATAAAGTCTCAGATTATTATTGTTTAACTATTCAGTTGAAAATTAACTTTTTTGTTGCGAATTCATATTTTCGAGTCGTAAATTCAACTTTTTTGCTTAAAAATTTAACAGTTTCGTTGGAATAATTACATTTTTTGTTGTGGGTACAAATTTAGATATTTTGTTGAAAATCCTTTCATTTTGTTTCAATTTTTTGTCTTTTTGGACTCAAAATTACCTTTTCTCAATTAAAATTTAACTTTCTTCTGAAAAATCTGTCTCCTTGGCTTGAACATTGAACTGATTGTGGTTAAGGTTTATTTGCTCCTGTTCAAAAAATTTGACCTTTTGGTTACAAATTCAAATTTCACGTTGAGAATTCTACTAATTTTTTAGAAATTCAGTTTTTTTTGGAAATTCATATTTTCGGTTTGAAATTTATCCTCTGGCTTTAAAATGCAACGATCTGGTTGAAACCCTATTGTTTCATAGAGAATTCTAATATCAAGTCAAAAATTAGCTTTTTTCTTGAAATTTTTTTGTTTTATAGAAAATTCACTATTCTAATTAAAAATCAAGTTTTTTGTTATCAATTCATATTTTCTAGTCGTGAATTTGTCTTTTTCGCCTAAAAATTAAATAGTTTTGTTGAAATTATTACATTTTTTGTTGTGGATTAATAACTTCTTCTCCATGTTGAAGATTCATCACTTCAGTTGAAAAATGAACTATTTGGTTGGTAATTCATATTCTCGCAATAATAATTTAGATATTCTGTTGGAAATTCTTTCATTTTGTTAAAATTTCAATTTTTTGTCTTTCCGGATTCAAAGTTGCTTTTCCTCAATCAAAATTCAACTGTCTTCTGGAAAATGTGAAATTCCTAATTTTATTGAACTGATTGATGATCTAATAATTTTTCAAAGAACAGAGGAAAAATTGGCATCGGCCCGGGTTCGAACCTGAAACGCAACTCCATATTAGTGGAGAGTTAACAATTACGCCGCGACACACCTTCTCAAAAGGACATCAATCAAATTATTCCTAATTTTTTTTTCTTCATTCTTATGTTCATAATATAGTTTGAGTTTCTTCCTCCGGAAAATCGATACTCACTGGACTCTTATCAGAGGTTAACTGTGAATTTTTTGGAATACAAAAGTCCTCATTATGAATGCGCACTCGCCTACGCTGCGAAGGAAAGTCAACGAACCCGCTTGGAATAAATTCCATTGATCCGGTACCATATTGTACGAACGCCTTGAAACACCTTTTCTGACACAATGCCCGACGACGCGACGCGTCTGACTGATCCTGAACTCTGGCTTTCGATACGTCAAGATAAGCAACGAGGATCAAGATCGATCCCAGCATTATCCTCGATCTTTGTTCGGATCGATTTGTCGGAGGCTGGATCGGTTTTCAGGCACGATTCTTATTCTTCCGCGTCAGAGTCCTTTTTCAGAAAAAAGTTCATTGTCAGAAATTGAAAATGCGAGAACACCTCAAGTACTGGAATATATCAAGTTGACTATAATAATCTGTGACTTTATCAGCTGATAAGAAAGTAGAGCTAGAATTGAAGAATCATGTTACCGACATGTTCCTGACGTCAGGAACGTTCCACAGCTGCAGTGGTTCGTGTCCGTGCTAACCTTCTAGAATGTTATTGCTGACGTCATATATGACGTCTATCATGAGAAGAAAAAAAATGACTTTTGGAAAAGAGAATAGAATTTTCAATAGGATGTTTGCATTTTTATATCCAAAATATTTATTTCCCAACAAAAACTAGTTTTTATATCAACATAAATCAAGTATCAATCAGAAAGTTATTCTTGCAACTTAAAAATTGAGTTTTCAGGCAAAATCAAGGAATTTTCAAGAACATTTTTAAATATTTGAGAAAACGGTTGATTCTGAACAAAATTTCGAATTTCTGAGAGAATAGTTGGATTTTGAACTGGAGTGATAATTCTCCAAAAAGCAAATTATTTGTTGAAAAAAGTCAATCTTTGGCAGAATAGTTGAACGTCCCATGTAAACAAAATATTTCTTCACCGAAAAAGACATACTTCTATCTTAACATTTTAAAATTAATAACTAAAGAGACAAAAATTGTACACAATAGTGAAATTTTTATCTCTAGAATATGAATTTTGGAGAAGCTGTTCCAAAAATGTTTGAACGGAAGAGATCAATCTTGAACATAGAAGTTGGATTCTCAAATAAAAAAGATAAATTTTCTTAGAAAAATAATCAATTTTTATGAAAATTTCACAATTTTCAACAAAATTAGACGAATTCTCAACAAGAAGGTAAATTTTCAAGCAAAAAGTTGAAATCTCTTCGCGAATGATACAATTTTTAGCTCAAATAGAAGAATTTACGGAAGAACACAAGAGTTAAATTCCTGAGCCACAAATAGGAGTTGCCAAACATTAAATATTAACTTTCATCCAAAAAGCAAATTCTCCATGAATATAATAAATTTTTAACCTAAAGCGCCGAATTTCCAACTAAGCATCAGTTTGAAAACAAAAAGTTGATTTTTTTTGCCTACAATAGAATTTCCATTCAAAAGAATTTCGAAGAAAACACTAAACTTACGAGCCAAAAAAGGAATTTCCCACAAAACAGCTAATTTTTTAACTAAAAAATATGAATTTCTCACCATAAAATATGGATTTTGATTCAAATAGTAAAATTTTTTATGTAAACAATAGTATTTCTATCCAGAAAGAACGAATATCAATAAAGTAGCTACATTTCCAAGCCAACACAAAATAATTACAAAATAGTTGGGTGGGTTATTCATTCATTTATTTTCTTAAACTTTGTAATATTTTCAGTTTGAAATGAATTCTATCAGCTGCAACTTCAGCTATTTTATTTCTTATTAAAAATTCATCTTTCTGATTTCAAAGTTAAGTTAAACTATTGGACTGGAAATCGATTTAGTTGTGAGAAAAACATATTTTCGGGTTAAAGATTAACATTATTGCTGACAATTTCCCATATTTGAGAGTTAAAATATCGTCTTGTTGCTCAAAAATCGGAGTATTTCAAAACAGATGACCTTTCGTTTTTAAAGTTTATATTTGTGTTCACGAATTTGCTTTTTTGACTAAAAGAATCAGCAGGTTTTTTGGAATTCTTTCATGAATAAAAATTACTTTTATGATTACCAGTTTGTATATTCAGGGTAATTTTCCAACTGATTGTTGGAAATTTGACCTTTATGCTTTAGAACTTGAAATGTTTTTATAAGAATTCCCTATTTTTGGCTCGAAAATTCAGCTGTATCGTAGACTATCCATTTTTTTAGTTTGAAATCTAACGATTTGATGAAGAATTCTTCCCTTTGGCCAAGACATTTAATTATTCTGATAAAATGTCGTATTTTTCAGTTGAAGATTCTATCATTTTTATAGCGGAATCGTCTATTCTTCAAGATTCGTATTTCAGGGATAATAATCATCACTTTCATTGAGAATTCCCATTTCTCGGTTAAAAATTCGTCTTTTTGGCAAGAAAGTCTAACTGCTCTGTTGGAAATCTATCTTTCCTAATTAATAATCCCACTGTGCGGTCGAAAATCAACTTTGTCGGACAGCGGAGCGAAAGTGATTGCTTTTGCTCCTGTAGGGAGGAGCGAAAGTGAGGGATTTTACTCGTGTGAAGGACGGGAGGATGGAAAACGTTATGAAAAATGAATGAAGAAGCGTTAACCCAATTCAATATCAGACACTCCAATAAATGTTCTTAAAATATTTTAGGCGAAAATATTTGGTCTTCGCTCACAGAGTTTCGGCAAACCGAACTATCCTTTCCAGATCATCGTCAAGTACTAATTTTCCGTAAGACTAATTCAACGTGAAAACTCGCTCTCACTCCGCTGCCAGACAAAATAGAATGTGAACCTCAAGCAAAAACGGACGTTAGCGCTTTGTATGGAGTTAAGCACCCCCGCTACGCCTCGGTGTCTAGCTTTATACGTGACGCGCGAATGCCCACTTTCACTCTTTGTTCACAATATACTATTTTTGTTGAAAGATTGATCATTTTCGTTGTCAATCAAGATATTCTATGAAAAATCGACTTTTTTGTTGAAAGTTCAAACATGATTGTTAAAAATTCGAATTTTTGTGTTTGAAATTCAACCTTTTTGTACAAAATTTTTTTTTTTTGACTTAAAAATTCAGCCATTTCGTTGGAAATTTGTCTTTCAAGTTGAAAATTCTATAGTTTTCATAATAATCTCAAACTATTTGAAAAAAAATTCATGTTTCATGTTTTTGAGATTCGTCTTCGTGGCTTAGAAATTCAATTGTTTCTTTTTCGTAATATCCTTCATTCAGGTTAGAAATTTTACCATTTACATAGATTAAATTTATGTTAACAGAAATCCTAGAGTTTCTTGAGAAATCTTGATTTTGGTTTAGAAATGCAAGCATTGTATTGAAAATTCATTCCTTTTTGCCAAAAGTCAATTTTTCTCTTTTTATGAAAGTAGTTCATCGACTAAAATCAAATAGGAAAAATTCTTGCTAAAAAGAGTAGTTGGGGCAGGGGATGTTCGTATTTGTGACGATACATTGGGAGTTCCAAGCTCAGTATGATAAGGTGTGACGAGGAAGGAGAAAAGTGGAGAAATTCTTTAAAAAAGCATGACGTAGTTTTCGAATTGCCCAAAGGTTCTCCCTGAATATGTCCGTTCAACCCAGAAAGCACTCGAAAACATTTCTAATATGGAAGGCAATATTACCGTATAATTGTGTAGAGTTCTCTAGAGATCTTGACCTCTCGATTACGTAGACACCCATAGTGGCAAGGATGTGTTATGTTTTTATGGTAGTTCAACATAACATGGACGAATGGCTAAGAATGGCCGAATGTTACGCAGAAGGTGTTGATTTCGAGACAGTGAATTTGTGTGGACTTGCGTTTGCAGATGATATGATTGTTGTGGCAGAATCAGGAGAAGATTTGCAGAAGATGATAAGCAGACTAGATACCAGAATGAAGAATATGAGTCTTGAATATACTTTAAACAGAACAAAATTTATTGTGTTTGAGAGAAGTGATAAGAAAACAGTATGCAAAATTGTCTCGAATGGAGAAAGGATAGAAAAAATTCATAAGTCCGTCTATCGAAGTTTATCTACTGCTAAAGGAAGATGTTAACATCGCCAGACGTATCAAATGAGTGTGAAACAAATTTTCGGAAGAGCTGGTACTACGAGCAGAAATGTAACCAAATAGGTTGAAATTGCTATACATAATTCTGTGCTTGCACCTACTGTGCTGTATGCTATAGCGATACTACCGTCAGTCCTCTCCCCTACTACTCTAACTCAAACTTTCCTCATCGATTCCTTGATCTCCAGATGTACGAAAGTGCTCTTACCAATCAATAAAGATTACCCCAGCATATATTTGACTTCATGGTATAGTAATAATGATAATTATGTAACTGTATACTGATGAAAATGAATAAAATGTGGAAACTGTAATCGCAGCTTTCGATGTGCAGAGGGAGACATGCCTATGGTGTTTCCTTACTGGCACATAGATGGTGAGCCGTGCCTACTGCCAATCAACCCTTTTATTAACTCGCTATCAGGAAATTCCTTCAATTGAGTCCATTGTGCAGGATCGTCTGTTTTCTCAAAATAGAGCAACATACCTCCTTCCTAGAGTGTCCGCTTGACAATGGTCTCGCAACAGAACTAATGATCCTCGTCCTCGTACAACGGCTTCTGCCACAGAAACCCTTACACTGGCACGTGGAGAGCCCTGGTGCTCGGATTTATACTGGATTTGGGTTAACAAAAGAAAAATAGAGAACAAAAGAAAAATAGAGAACAAAAATGGTGGGAAAGAGAAGGCGAGGTAGAAGTAATGTCTTGACTAGGAAAAATTTGAAGAAGGATTCAAATTCAGAATCCAGACAACATTAATTGTAAAACGTTACTTTGATAATTCGCAGTCAAATCGACACCTTCATTAGATAGCCTTTAAATGAATGTATAATGTTTTCAATGTTCTAAATGATGCTCAGGAAGAGAATTCTGCAATCTCCTGTTTTACATCGAATATTACCTCTAGAGCATCAACATTGCTGGTCACAATCTTATTAATATCCAATTCAGAATTTCTTTTTTTTCTGTATGTTTATCTGTGAAATTATTGGAATATTTACAGCATCAAACAAACCTTTGATGATTAAATGATGATCCGTATTTCGAGTAGTTAGACAGAAAATTAAAAAGTCTACCGGAGTATGTCGCCTTACGGAACCCATTAGCAATAAATTAATTATTCTCATCTCTAATGGGTTGTAAGTTCAAAATAATAATATTTATATCATTTCAATTCGTTGTATGAGGTTTCGTCGACATGATGGACTCATACCATAAGCTGGAAACCTAATTTACTAAAGAAATTCAATCCAAGATCTTGCATTACAATCCCTGCTAGTATTTTTGAATTGAAGGACCCCATGTGGATGCTGAACGTCTGTTCATAGATTTTAGGAAGACCCTAACACCAAGCAATATTCGAATTGTCAAGGATGAGATTATTTCTTCTCACACAAGGGCCAATAAACTTTTTTGCCTCCATTTACCAATCGTTTTTGAATGATCTATTTGCAGTTTTTCCGAAAGATCAAAAATAATTTTTTATGAGAATCATTTAGCATAATGTTAACCTCACCAATGTTTCCCTTGTCTGTTCATCACCCAAGTCACATTGCCTTTATTGGCCTTGATTGTAAGTCTTTGTTAGTGTTCAAGCAATAATTTTTCAGTCTGAAATTCTTTGCGATAAGTCCTCCAGAGTGAGCATTGAGTATTGGTTTTTTTAAAGACTGAGAAGATAAAGTCAAACAGATGTCCTTACTCCAACATTGGAAAGTCATCTTTTGAATTAAAAGTTTGAATTCATATTCTTGACTGAGAAATTCAACTGTCTTCTTTGGAAATTTTTCTCCTTGGACAAGAAAATTCGATAGTTCGGCTGCATTTTTTCTCCTCCATCAAGTGAACGATCCTTTCTGCTGGAAATCTCCTTTCATCTGATGAGAATTTCATCCTTTTTTGTCTGAAATTCAACTGTTCTGCTGTAAAAATGAACTACACTTGATTGAAAGTTCGTCCTTGTAAGTTCAATATAACTGTTTTTGGTTGAAAATATGGAACTGTTCGGTGTGGAATATCAATCATGACATTTTGCGTTGGAAATTAAACTAGTGAACGAAAATTTCATGTACGTTATTGAAAATTTGCCCCTTCTGGTAAATAATGAATTCTCTTTGTTGAAAATAACTTTTTTGTTGTCCAAAATTGTACTATTCAGTTATGAATTTGATCATTTTGTCAAAATTCATCAATATTTCTGGAAAGCTTCCTTTTGTTCGGATTAATGTTTTCTAAAATTCCAATCTTTTTCGGTTAAAATGTCGGCTTTCACATTTTTTTTGATTGCTCATCCTTATGTTTTGAAAAAACACAACTTTTTTTTTATTCAGAATAAAATTCTGTTTCTTTCAACAAATCGACTATAAGATTCTTTAAAAATTTTTGTTGTTGTTGGGGATTCAACTGTTTGGATAAAAGTAGAAGCACTTTCTCATGAATTAATTTATTTTAGTTAAAGATTCATCATATAGGTCGAAAATTGGTCTATTTGATTGGAAATTTAATTTGCCTCAATCAAGCTTGAGAGTTTATTTTTTTTTAGTTGAAAAATTTGACTATTTGGTTAAAAATGTATGCACTTTCCTACTTTCATCTCTCTTGTTATTTTTGTTGAATATTCATGTCTCCTGTTTCAAAATTCAACAATTTTGGAAATCGACTGTTTTGTTAAAAGTTCCTCTTTCTCAAATAAAAATAACTTTTTTTTTAACTAAAAACTTTTTTTTCTCAATATAAAGTACTACATACAACAATAAGAATTTAGGTTTTTTGCTTAGAAATTCAATAATTACTTGGTTGGAAATTGATTTTGTGGTTGAAAATTTATCATTAATGTTAAAAATTTATATTTCTGGTTATGAATTGATCCTTTCGATTGTAAATCTAATTTTAATTCAACTTGAGGTCAAGGATTCAATCCTTGGAAATTAAAAATTCGTATGTTCGATTAAAAAACTCACGTATTTGTTTGAAAATATGTATCTTTCGGTTGAAAATTCAACAATTCTCAATATCAAATATTTTGTTGAAAGTTAATCTTTTTTCGTTGCATAGAACTATTTCTGATTTTGGTTCCAAATTTAATTTCCCTAAATTTTAGGTAAAGCTGCATATTTTCCAGTTAAATGTAAAATAACTAAGTGCTCCACTTGAAAATGGAACTCATTGATTCAAATTTCAAGTTTCTGGTTAAAAATTATTTTCTCAAATAAAAATTCAACGATAGAGCATGAATCACGCCTGGTTAAAAATTTGAGCACTTGGTCGGAAGTAGATCCAATTTTTAAAAAATTATTATTTTTCATATGGCACATTATCATATGGTGCACTGCGTTAGAAACAAAAACTATTATTCCTTTCAAGAATATAATGCGATTCCGTAATTTCTTTCAAAAATACACTGAAACCTCAATCGAAATCCAGGGGCGCTCTCCTCGCTCCACTCTCCGCCATTCTCGCGTGTATTCGACCCTTACTGTTTACGTTTCAGCTCGCTCATAGGATCGAGGTTCCAATTTAAATAATTTGTCCCTTGTATTTTTCTCCTAGCTTGTTCTTTTTTCTTGGGTTTTAATCATATTTTGTTGTTCCAAAAAATATTGTATATACATTACTCACAAAAATTGGAGTATATGAAAAAATTCCAGATTTTCGGGTAATTTTCAACATGCGATAACTTTAGAAAAGATTGTTCTTTGGCAAACAAAGAGTAGGAAAACTTTAACTCCGAGTGTCTCTTTTTCAGGTCTGGACTGTTAGTTTTTTTAGCGTGAGCAGTCTTCAAGTAATCTTCCAAAAACTATCGAAAATTGTTTTTTCTAAATGCATACAATGATTTTTTGTCAATAATGCGTAGTTTCCCTGTTCATAGGCATCAATTTTTCAAGCTTAACGTGCCCTTAAAAACCCTCAAAGTTGCGAAGCGTTGTGATTTTTTTTCTAGTGTCCCGAAGGTTCAAATTTATTCTTTCTGTCAAAAGCACAAATTTTTTCTCGAAAATTTTATTTGTCTACTTTTTTTTGTTAATTGATGCCTATGAACAGATAAATTATTTTGATAAGTGCTCAAATGGGAGCTGATTGAATTCTGTAAGAAAAATTCTTGGTCTCATGAAAGAAAAAAATTTTTTGAGCTCACAGACCATTTTGAAGACGAGCATAAATTTAGAAAAGATTCTTTTCTCCAGTTTTCGGATGATTACTTGAAAGCCGCCAAAGCTAAATAAATTTACAGCCCAGATCTGAAAAGAAAACACTTGGCGTTACAATTTCATTTTTTTTTTATTTACTGTACGACCATTTTTCTCTGAGTGATCGCATATTGAAAATAACACGGAAATTCGGAATTTTTTGTTTTATCCTTTAATTTTTGTAAGTAGTATAACTCGAATGGGTTATTTCCTTACTACGAAAAACAAATAAATATTTCCGTTCATGAACGTTTAGAATTTCAGCGACATCTTAATATTGATTTTCCGGCTCTATTCTCTCAGTTATGCACTAAAGCTGTTGTTCATGTTGTGTTTCGGGAATGACACCAGTAGATATGTGTACCAACTGCAATGCATGTTATTTACCCTCAAAGGTCTCTTAAATAAACATGTATGTTGATGATTGTCAGCAAGGACGATTGCGTCTTATTGTCATGCAGCGGCCTCTCTCACAAGCTCTGAAATACCTCCATTTAATCTGCCTCGGACAATTTCCTGTCACTTTGATCATTCGAGATATAACCACACACACACATACACTCAAACAAACAAACAAATGCATACTCAAGAAATGCACACACGAATCACCATAAACACACATTCACTTCTTGGGTGCATCCACCTACGCGATTCGTCTGGCCTGCTGAGACTCGAGACACTTATGCGAACGTCCTCGTATAACCTATACTATAAATAGGAGAGGGAAAAAGAAAAAGAGAAGGTATGACGCAAAGTTCATTCATGTGAACATAACCACGCACTTGGACGACAGTTGGTTCTAGTTGGGGGAATGGAGGAAGAGTGCTTTTGATTTTACCGCGGAGAACAGATTCTTCCCCCTCCACAATCAGTTCTCGTAGGTAGACGCGCCATCACTCATCGGTAGAAAAGGTTCTATTTCACGTCGTGGGAGGTCATTTCGAGCCTTTTAATTTATCAGGCTACAATGGACTCTTCCCTTAGTCACACATTTTTAACGCTCTAGGATATTAGGTGTAGAGTAATATATCTAACAGGAGAATTTACATTTTTGGAACGGAGATTTTAATGGACATTAGAACGGAGACTAATGTAAGTGTAGGGCAGAGGTGTCCAACCTGAGAGCAACTGAGCCACATGTGGCTCCGACCATGATTGGCAGTGGCTTTTGCTCTTTGGTTCGACATATGTTTGTGAGAGTACATTTTCTAGTCTCGTGCGCCGTAAAAACAATTACCGTACCCTGCTAAAAACTTCGAACAAGTTTCGGACAAATTTCGGATTCCGAAATTTGCCCAAATCGGTTCAAAAAGCGATCTGGTTTTCGTCCTCCGGATTCCATCCGAAAGTGTCCGCAATTTGTCCGACGGAAGGAGCACGAAATTAAATCTGGTTTTCATCCGGTTTCATTCGGATCACTCCTTGATTTCACTTTAACAAAAAAGCGTAGGCTTTGAGTTCCGGACTCATTACAGATGGAGCCGGACTATTTTCGGAGTAAATGTTTTTGAACTGATAGATTTCGGACCTAATCAGACCGCTTCCCGTTTTCACTTTAAAAAAAAAGTAATTTCAGGTTCTAAACTTTGGACTCCTTTCAGATGAAAGTGGACTCTTTCCGGAGTCGAACTTTATTGTCCGGACAGACTTCGGACTCAGCCAGACAAATTCCAGATTCGTTTGATACAGTTTTTGGATTAGATCGGACAGGTTTCGGAAAAAATTCTCTAATCGGATCGACTTCGGATGAGTTCGGATCAATTTCGGAATCCGAAATTTTGAGCAGGGTACCCTCTTGGCACATCAAAATTTGGAATCAGAATTTCATTGTGAAATGTGCCGATACAAGCCGGATTTAGGTGAACTGACAGAAAATAAAGCATGTCAACAATCGCATTAGATATTAAATAAAGAAGGATATGTTCTTATTTGATAAAATAATCGGAAATAGCGTAATAATTATTCTTTTTAAAAATGTGGCTCTTGATTCGAGTTCGGAGTCACAGCTCTGGCTCCCACTAAAAAAAGGTTGGACACCCCTGGTGTAGGGGAAAGTCGGCTATCATGGCACTGATGAAACGAGTATTGATAGGAATGTTTCATTCTCACTTTAATTTTTTTTCCTAAATTTTTTTTGTTTCTTTTCTGCTAAGGAGAGGACTTCCCGAAAACTAACACCGAACGTCTTGTAAACGTTTTAAAAATGCTTTCTGGCAAACGTTGAAATGTTTGTAAATTTTGGTGGAAGAAACGTTTTTAAAACGTTGGATACTTCCGCACATCTTGGATACTTTGACTGAACAAAAGTTTTTACAAACGTTTTGAAAACGTTTGGTGAACGTTAGGCCAAGCAGAATTTGAGCAGATTAAATTTCCAAGCGATTCTAAAGTGTTTGCGAGACATTTCTCAAATATTTACAAAACGTCTATCCAACGTTTCAAGAAGGTTTGAGAACACTTGATCGAAAAATAAACATGTTTTTTAATATATCGTATACTTTCCATGTTATTTAGACCAAACTCTTATTTCTAATGGTGTTTTTTCCGTGCCTTTTCTTACAAACATATGTTTGAAAGACGAATATACAGTAATCACCATAGTTTCCTGCCACTTGCGAGAAAGATCACGCCATTTATCGGGTAAATTTTTTGATCAAACGTTTTCCTACTGTTTACAAAACGTTTGGAATACGGTCTTAATTTCGGTCGTTTAAAATTTTTCTACTCAAACTTCTTTTGAACGTTTACCAAATTTCTTTTAAATGTTCTCCAAATGTTTTGAGAACGTTTGAAATACCTATCGAATTTGTAGTCACTCAAAACATCATTGCTCAAACGTTTGTAAAACGTTTTCGAAAAGTTTTGTTTACTTGAGTCTCAAAAACCAACGTAAGTATCCAACGTTTTCAAAACGTTTTTCTTACCGAAAATTCTGAACGTTTTCGGTTTGCAAGAAACGTTTAGGAAACGTTTGTGTGTATTTCGGGATGAGTTGAGATTTAGTATATCAGCATAAACAGAAAATTTAGAATACGCACGTAATAAATTTTTCATAAAAAGTTTTGACGCATATATAAAAGGGAAATGATATGTTCAAATAGTATAGTAAATTGAAATGAACGAGAAAACATTCATTCAATATATGATATTTATATTAAAATATGTATTATTATTTTATTAACATAGACTTTGAAATATTAAACTTGAATTTTCTTAAAAGTTGTATTTATCAAGAATAAGAAATAATATCCAACTTTGAACCACTAAGAACCAAATAAAAACTTCAATTTTCATAAAAATACCCATCAGAAATTTAACTATCGAGCTCAAGAAATATCGTTTATTCCAAAAAATTCAACTATTTGGATGAGAATTCATTCATTTTGTTGGTAAATCATCTTTTCAGATGTAAGGTTCCCTCTCTATTTGAAAAATCTTCCTTTTTTGTTGGAAACGCGACTGTGTGGTCAAGAATGATTTCGTTTCATTGAAGAAATAAACTATATTCTTAGGAATTCGTCTTTGCAGCTTAAAAATTCAAAGTTTGGCAAAACATTCAATCCTTGATGAGGAATTAATTTTTTTGCTTGAAAATTTTACTATTTGGTTTGGAGTTAAACCGATTCCCCAAAATGTATTTTTTTAGGATTTTAGCTGAAAACTTTACTCTTCCATTCCTGGTCAGAACCTGGATAAATAAATATTCTTTCCATGTTAATTTTCGAGATTGATGATTATAATTTTCTGTTTGCCCTGAAACCTTTCTTTCTTTTCAAAATTCATCTTGTTTACAAATCAACTAAAAATTTATTTAAAAATGAGCTAGTTTCTTGAAGATTTATATTCTAGAAGTGAGGATACAATTGTTCTGTAGAAAATTCGTCTTTTTAGTTTGGCATTTTTTTTTTGTTAGAAACTTCATTATTTCTGGATGAAGGTTTCATGGTTTGTTGGTTTTTTTTTTAAATCTGAAAATAAAACCGCATTTGGTATCGGTTTCTGTCGGAAATTTAAGGATTTGGGAAAAAATGTTTTATTCCCGACCTAAAAATGTTTCCAGTTGAAAATCTGGTTTTTTTTGCAGAAAATCCAAGCATTGTTGTAAAGAATTCAACTATTCAGTAAAAAAACCTTCGCTGTTGAAAATTCATACTTTTATGTTGAAAATTCAACTGAGTTACATATAATTAGACTTTTTTGGTCGAAAGTTCTACATTGTGGTTGAAAATGAGCCTTTTCGTTGGAAACCTATGTTTTCTAGTTTGAAGTTAACATTTTTTGTAAAAAATCTTTCATTTTTCATCGAGATTTCATCTTCGATAAGGATAAATTCAACATTTTTTTTTCTAAATCACATCCTTTTTACTCGAAATTTTGATTGTCTAGTTAAAAATTATTCTTTTTAGCTTGAAACTTTAACAATTTAGTGAAAGCTTTTTTTCTTGAATGGAAAAAAATTATTCAATGTATAATATTTATCCTTTCAAACATTGATTACTAATTTAAATAACATATAATTTGAACCAATATACATGTATACATATATTCATATTAACCAAATACTTGACTTTCTAACCAAAAAAATCTTCTACGAAACAGATAAATTTCCAACCAAAGGTATGAATTTTGAAATTAGGAAAATTTATTTTCTAACGGAGTAGATAAGCTACCGACCAAGTAGCTGAAGTTTTTCAAAAATGGTAAAAAAAAACTAAATGAGAATAAAATTAAAGTCAAGTAGAGGAGCAGCTTAATTTCAACCAGAAATAAAATATTAATTTTTTTATTAAAGAAAATTAATTCTCAACAAAAAGAGAAAATTTCCATCTCAAATAACACATCTTGGAAAAATTTGATTCTCAAGAACAAAGAGTGGTCAGTTGGTCGTGGGGGCTAAGGCATGAGCTTTGGACCCACGGTACTGTCTGGTTGTGGGTTCGATTCC
>WSXT02189682.1:0-19994 GCA_011762715.2 Neuroterus valhalla
TTTTTTTTTTTTTTTTAGGATTCGTGTATACTATGCGGACGGGTAGTACCAAATTTGGCTTAAAATATACCCTGTAACTATCCACCCTAAAAGTATAATCGAAAAATTTCCGGTGATTTAAGTCATAAGACTGTTGAAAAACAATTCTAGGAATTTTCCTGCTCGAATGTTTTCTTCGTTTATTATGAATCAGCTTTTGGCCCCGAAGTATTATAAAGTAATGGCCTGAAATTTTAATGGTCAGAAAATGGTTATTTCCTGCTTTAAATGTTAGAGGGATGATAACAGAACAATGAAAATAAATTTGACAAATTTTTCTAATAGAAACTCGAAACTTTGAAATTTTTAGGAATCTATTGAATCACAGAGCATCCAAACTATTTCTATTATCTTTGATAATTCATAGTAATTTATGGTAAACTAGGTAATTTATTGGTAATTTATAGGTAATTAAGGACAACTGGTGGTCGAATCTTTAAAACAATTCTTCAACGCGATCAACTGATCGCATAATAATTCAATTTTAATATCATTTATCATAGCTTACCCCTCGAATCAAAGTGAGTAAGCAAGCAGGTCATCTTTAAAAAGTCATTTTTCAATTTATTATCCCCAATTTATTGAATATTCTGTCCTTATCTAGACTTCCCTTGTTTTTATTTCATTCATTTCAAATTTTAATTCCAGGGAACCGATCGGTAGAGCCATCTATGCGGGAAGCTGAGTACCTCATTCTAATCTATTGTCTCTGGCTCTAAAAGACTGATGGTAACAGTTAAAGTTCGAAACTTTCAGCTAACAGCTTCCAACTTTGCTCACTTGTCACATGTCGTCCCTGTCGTCTCGATTGTTGTTGAGACCGTTTTGCTTTGGTTTTGACAACGTAAAAATGTTCATCGATGATCGCGAAAGTGTTTTTACAATATTGCGAAATTATTTATTTAAATAATAATGGGATATATAAATGTAACTTCTTAGCAAAAGTTTTAGTTTCATTCCATACAATATTGGCAGAATATTCAAGTGTACTTTGATTTCCTTGAATCCTAACCTACAAGTTCGGAAAGTTCTGCCAATTTTCTTTGATCCTCGTGACAAAACCTCTCCAAAATGTCAGAACGTAAAGTTTTGAACGTAAGTATAATATTAATTTCATTTATTGGGTAAATCATAAGTTGAATGCAGTAGCTACGTGTACCGAAATATATTCGGTACGAATAGCCGGATTTTTTTGGTTCAAATTTTTGGACCTGAGAAAAATGCTTTCTTACCGAAGTTCCGTTACAAGTAGCCGAATTCCTTCTGTATACATAGACACTGCCTAGGTTTTATATGAGGGAGTGACTATTTGTACAGGGTCTGTACCGAAATTTTGGTACAAACAGCCCTTTTCTCAGGTCCTACAATTTGTACCGAAAAAATCCAGCTATTTGCACCAAAATTTCGGTACTTGCACGTAGCCACGGACTTCAGATAAATATTATGTTCTTATGTTTGTGCGAAAATAAGAATAAATCATAATAATTAAAATTACGTTTTGATATTCTTTACAAATTTAAGTACGACAGAAGAGGCAAACAATCTTTTTTTTATCTCGGTTTTAGTCAGGTTTTAGTTTCTGGAGTTTTTTAGAAATAAATATACAGACACTTGGCATTTTAGTATAACCTCAAAAATATAGAGATGAAGTAATATGGTAATCTCAACTGTTTTATTTTGTTTTACTTATACCTAATTACGATAAAATGGTATTAGCCTTGATCAATTGTTAGAAAAATACCTGAGAAATCTGATTTACTTTTTATTCCTGATGAAATAAAACTGCCAATAAAGACGTTATTTAGCTATTATAAATGAAATTGGTACTCTTTTTTAAAAAAGGACCTCCTGGTATTCATTCGAAGTTCAAGATATTATTTATATACGTTATTTATCGGTTCAACAAGGCATTCGCGAGAACAGTGAATAGTATAACATATCCAAACATTTGAAACATCAATTGATGCATTTTAAAACCGAACAATTTTGGAATTCATAAAATTTTGGGTTCATAATTGTTGAGATGTAGAAATTTATCTACCCCGAAGTCATGTAACATTAGAGTACATTCATTATTTTGGATGTTATGAGCAATGATCATTTGAAAGAACATGAACTTATAATTTTACCAATTGCAAGATACACATGTACAAGATAAACTTATAAATTGGAAATCGTTCAGTTTCTGAAGAGTCAATTTGTTTCTTATCCTGAATTATAAGTTGAAGTTGCTAATTTTTTACTCAAACATTTCAAATTTTGAATTTCAAAATTTAGATAATTATATTGTACTTAAAGTTTTACAATTTCACTTTTACATTGAAAACGCTCTAATTTGAATGTGCTGAATATTTAATTATTAAGTTCTGATAGCGTGCGTATTAAATTTTTCATTTGAAATGTTTCAGTTTCAAAAAATCATATATGAAGTACTTTTAATGTTTCAATAGTTACATTTGCAAGCTGTGTTCAATTTATTTTATTTATGAAGACTCTTGTTGGAAACAGTACAGTTTTTTATCCGGGGACCAAATTTGGACAAGCAACCTTAAATATCTTTATTCAAATTTGAAAAAAATTGAACCTAAAAATAATGGATGTTATGTTTTTCAAATTTCAATATGTACATTTAAGGGTTGTCCTTTTAAGTTGGTCGTTAGATTCTTGCTTTTTATCTTGAATTTCCAGGAGTTGCAGTTATATTTTGAGTGTCGACTGTTAAATAGGAATTTGAATTTGGTTTTTAGTCCTATTTAGAATTCTCAATCATATATATTCATCTTTGAATTCGGATGGTTGAAAATCCTTCTTTTGAACATTTTATGTTCTAAAAAATTGGTTATGACTGCTTGGTATTGGAATGATTTAAGTTCGAAATCCTCGAAGAAATATTGTTCAATTCCTAATGTTTGATTTCGTGATTTATTTGAAACCCTTTCAATTTATCCATTTGGAATTTTTTGATTTTTGTTGGTATCTTCGATAAACCTTTTTTATGTTATTTTCAGAAATACTATCCCCCGGACTTTGATCCATCAAAGATCCCTCGCATGAAATTGGCTCGAAATCGTCAATATACAGTTCGTTTAATGGCCCCATTCAATATGCGATGTAAGACTTGCGGGGAGTACATATACAAAGGGAAGAAGTTCAACGCTCGTAAGGAAGACGTGGAAGGTGACGATTACTTGGGCATAAGGATTTACAGATTCTACATCAAGTGCACCCGGTGTCTTCAAGAAATTTCCTTCAAAACCGATCCAAAAAATACAGACTATGAGATAGAAGCAGGAGCTTCCAGAAATTTTATGGCTCTAAAAATGGCAGAGGAGCAAGCTCAAAGGGAGGAGGACGATGAAAAGGAAGAGGAAGCCACAAACCCAATGAAGCTTCTTGAAAAGAGGACACAGCAGTCAAAACATGAGCTGGAGTTACTTGAGTCGTTAGAGGAACTCAAAGACTTGAATCGGAGACAGCAAACCATAGACTACGAGCAAATGCTTGGCCAGTATGACACGCAGGCTGTTAGAATAAGAAAGGAGAAAGAACAGGAAGAACTTGACGAACAGCTCGTTCAGTCCATATTCAAAAAGAAAGAAAACGTGACAGTAGTGGAAGAAGAAATTGTCGAATTAGAAGATGAAGTGTACGAGCCACCGAAAAAAATATTTCAGAAAGACAACTTGACCACAAGTTCCGAGAAATCGGTAAGAAATTGTCAATTTATTCTTTGACCAATACAACTGTCTCTTGAACTTATATTGAAATATTCAATTTTGAACGTCTTGGGTCCCATATTCTTTAAGGTTGCTTCCATTCCAGTTTGAAATCGTGCATTTTTAAATACCAGATCTATTGAGAACCGAAGCTGCCGAGTTATTGACCTATTTCCACTGCTTCTAATTAAAAATGTTTAATAATTTACTGTATAAAATTTTAGCGAATTCATTAAATTCTAAATACTCCTAAAATTTCATAATTCAAATTCTTCTAATTGATAATATTTTTACTTCAAATATCTGAATTTGTAGCTCAGTTTTAAATATGTACAACGAATTGGAACCAAAGACATAGTCCGACGACTTCCAGACAATAACATCTTACACAGTATTTTTTATATACAAATTCAACATTGTTTAGTTGTGAGGGCTTGAATTTGAAATGAGAAATACGGGGAGATTTTCTACTGAGACTTAAGTGGCCACCCTGTTTTGTGTACACATGCAAACCTGTTTGTTCCTTAAGAATTTATAACCTCCGTTTTATTTGCAGAATTCGTTTACCAAACCCTTGGAGGCAGCCGAGCCGACATCATCTTCCTCATTATGGAATGAAAGCAAAAAAGCAACTTCGTCCAAGATCAAGTTGACTGGATTAGTCAAAAGAAAAGCTGCTACAGAGAAGATAAATCCAAGTACAACGAATCCTACCGAGGACAAACCGACTCTAAGAACAACCGATCAAGTTGCGTATGTAACTTCAAAACCAAGTGGGCTTTCCTTATTGGGTGCTTATTCCGATAGCGAAGAAGAAAGCGATTAGCTCGAAACAAAAGCTTGCTTCAGTTTGTACATAATTTTATATTTTAAGTTATTAGTACAAAATAAAAATCATGCTGTAAATATAGAAATTTCTCAGCGTTTAAAGCGAGCCAATCGTGCATTTAGCTAAAATAGTAGGAAATACCTTACACAGAAAGTATTTATCTTAGTACTCGTGAACTATCTCATTAATCCCAAAAGAAAACCAACTATCCATGAGTAAATGAGAAAAAATTGTTCAATTAATTGAGGTGTAACTTCTTACAAAATGATAATGGAGTTTCAAATGAATTACTTTATTTAAAAACTGAAATTTCCAGAATTAGACCATTTAAAACTAGAAGCGCTTCTAGGTGTCGTCTTTTACAACTCCAGTGATTCAAAATTGTACTTTTTTCAATTTAAAGCTTTAATAATTGAATCATACTAACAGATACTAGATCAGAAACTTGCAAAATTTAATAATTTTTTATTGGAGATTAACCAATCTAAAACAATTTCTTTTGCTTATTCTTGAATTGAAAATTCCTAACGGTTAAATAATTTTCAGTGCTTCTTTTGCAATCTGTAGAATTTTCATTGCTTTGATGATTCAAAATTGTAGAATTCTTAAAGCTTCAAATTTTCATCATATTCAAAGTTTCTGTCATTTTTATGATATTTTATTTCGTTACAGTGTTTGGTTAATCGAAAGTTGCATCATTATAGTATCCATGAACAGTAGAAGAAAAAATAACATGAAAATTGAAACTGAACTTTTATGTCAACAACCCTAACACCAAAAAAACAATCGAACGTGCAACTCTGAAGTCGTTAAATTTTAGATATTTCATTTTTTCATTTTACGCACTTTGAACTTTGAATCATCCCCAATTGGATTCTTTGATTTCATTCCGCAGTTAATATAAAAAAATGACAAAGAATTTTTTGTAGGATCCTTCAAGGAGATATTCCTCTTGAACGTTTTTTCTTGGTGAATTTGATAAATTCAAGGATCCCCTTGCAATGATAAAATGAAGTAAGTTCATTATCTTCATTATTCTGAAAAGACCGGTTCAAAACAAAATGTCAAACGATCTCTGGCACCTTACCTTGAAACCGTTTTAAAGTCTCAAATAACACACATATCAAGCTGGTCCAATCTTTTTTAACATCATTTTTATTCTGTAAGAAATCAGTAGACGATATAAAGTTTTCTATAAATACAGCTTCCATAAATGCATATAAAAACGTTTCCCCCGTAACACGTGTAAGTTCGCCAACAGTCAACAAGATACAATATAGAAACGATAATGGAGCTAACGACACTCGCAGTGATTTTTCGAAGATTCGACGGTTTGTGCCAGGAAAATTCCTTACATGATGCTGAAGCCTTTACTCCTAGAAACAAAGACAAAAAGTAAGGATCAGGAAATTGGAGTATCGTGGTCTGCTTCACGGGCTAGGCACTATGTAAGGAACTTTCGTCGACACGGTGATGAATCGACGTAGCAGGGAGTACCTAGCCCGTTAAAGCAGACCGTAGTTTTGATTGATAGGTCCCAAGAATAATACCCAGAAAGTACATCTGTAACAGCTTTGCAACTTTTGCCATAAGTCCTAATTCTTGCAAGTTGAAAGCATCGAGGAAGAATTATCGAGACACAGAGAATTAGGTCTAGCCCGTAGGAGCAATCTAAAATTTACTGATAGAGAGTTGCTAACAAAATCTGGTAACATCAGATATTGCTACTGGGGGCAAGTGGGGGTCATTATACATATAACTTGAGTCGAAGATTCTAAGCAGTATAGCGTCGAACGTGAATGGTAGGTGTAGGTTTACGGGGTGATTGATAATTACAATGTGGGCGATGGGCTCTAAACGATCTCTTTTTATAACCATGAATTAGGGACTCCCTGCCATTTTCATTATGCTTACGACAACTTTTCGTGTTGTACTCATTCCTCAGTGGTACATCATTCCCTGAGAAAGGAACTACACAAGAGTATCGTTCATAATATTGGGGTTTTCTAGCACACTTTGAGGGCTTCATTAACCAGTCATGTCGAGGACTCTCTGTGCATCGACCGCCTTCTAGGCGGATTGCATGACCGCTACTTTCCTCAGGACTAATCCTTTCCTCTACAGAAGAGGAATGTCTTGGCGAAGACCCCGGTCGAGGGGATTTCAGATTCAAGGAGTCAAGAAATTTGTCAGAGGGTTTTGTGGGTTCTGAAACCTGTTTACGAGGGGAATTCCGCAATTCAAACAAAGTAGAGGGCGCTTTTGGTTTCAAGAGAGCTGAAGGCAAATTATTTCTTAGAGATTTAGGCAAATTTGAAGCTAATTTAGGGACGTGACGTTCCTTGACATACCGCTGATTTTTTTCTCTCGCCGCCAATTCTAACTGTGCGATCCTAGTCTCTAAACGAGTTCGCTGGGCTTGTGCTCTGTCTTGCTGCTCTTCCATTTGCTTCACCATCTCCTCGAGCTGCGTGACTTGCCTTTGTTTGCTCTCAAGTGTTGCGAGAATTTCTTGAGGATCGTCTGCCTTCGCTGCGATCTGCTGGTCAACCTTAAGTTCATTAATTTTAATATATTTTATTACTCAGTACTGTACCGCATACATTGTGAGGACCTGTGGGGCTAGACCAAATTCAATTGCAATGAGATTTTCCAAATGATTGTGGTATTCCGAATCCTACGGACATTTTAAGAACAGGAATAAAAAAATTCATGGAGCCTGTTTTGAAAAAAATCGATTTTCATGCTCAAGGTATCAAAAAATATTTTTGTAAGATCATGAATTTTACTTTCTTCGTAATTGTGATTAATAATGATGTATATTCGTAAACTTGGGATGTTAACGGAAAAGATTCATTTTCCAGGACTTCATGATTAATTGGACTCTATACTGAACAAAATAGGTTCTATGAGGGAATATAGTGGAAGATAATTACATGAGAAACTATTTTTCATTTGGAGGACCTATTTTTTTCAATATATAGTCCGATTAATTATAAATTTCTACAACATGAATTCTTTCTGTTAGCATCCCAGGTTTTGGAATGTATCATTTATAATTGGAATGGAAAAAATATTTTCAATATTTTGAACATGAAAATTGACATTTGCGTTTTGGTCTTGAAAGGTTCGTAGAATTATAGACTACCAGAAAATTCTATGTACAAGGACCTTGCAGTTAAAGTTGGTTTAGCCTCACCATGAAGCGGTTTTTCTAAAATTAACAGAAATTGCTGTGTCTTGTAACCAATATTACAGACATCGGACTCACTCCAGGAATGTGAAATAATGTGGATAGTGCCATGACATGTTTTTGATACATATGAGATTTACGTTTCAATTGACTCACTAGAACGTTCTGAAAATAGTCGAATTTTCGAGAAAAAAAAAAATTCAGGAGTACAGAGCAACTGTTAGGTACTGTTCAAAAGGAAACATAAACAATATTCAGTCAAAAAATTGTATTCTTTTTAGAAATTTTATGGATTTCAAAATTTCATTTGTATAAACGAAATAAACTTCAATGTTAGGGTATATTGTCATTAAACTTGAAAGATACGATGCCTATATGAAATTTAATTGCAAGTTATAAAACATTCAAGAATTTAACAAAACAGTTTGTAATGATAGAAATGCTATTTTCCCATCTTGTTATCAGTCGATTTTTATTTAATTTCTCATATCAAGCCTTTCCACGTTCTTTCCAGGGTACGTTTTTATAGATTCCAAACTTCATACTAAAAGCCCCAATTCAGGAAAAACTTATCATTTTGCTTTATTTCCAAATGGAACATGTTTATACTTTACACTCATTGTGAACTTAAGGTCCCTGAGATTCTAAATCTTGTCAATTCCCAAGTTTTAAATTGGAAGTTTGTAAACTGAAATGCTTGCAATTCCAAAAACTCAATTTTTTATTTAGTTTTTAAGGGCACGTACCAGAATGTCACGTGACCAATTACATGGTATTCATCGGCTTTATAAATCAAAAGATGTAAACATTGTATGGAAGTTTTCGGAGATGGTTTAGAATATACGGGTTTACGTCTATCTAGCGCATTTGAGTTTTTTTTTTTTTTTTAATAGAGAAATAATATTTCTTTTCTTATCTGGAATGTAACTCAAAACAGGACTAAAATGGGCTGAAGAGGTGTGTGTGAAATCTAATCGATTTCCTAAAAATGCGCAGCGCAATATATTCAATTTCAGCGCATTGAAAACAATTCCAGAACGATGAGGCCGCCGGATATGATAATATGCCTTTAAATTGAACTAATTGTTTTTGTATTATTCAATAATTTGTTTTGTTTGAAAATATCAAATTTGACACATTCGCTTCTAATGTATTGTAAATTCTTTGAATTAGCAACGTCTATTCTGAGAATAAGGCATGTAAATATTTTTCAACTAATTAATTTTCAGTGTTTCCAATTTAGAATCCCTCAAATTTGAAACATTTTTGCACAGTACTCTTTAAGACGATTTGAGTCTGAAACTAAACCATTTTTAATGTTTGAATGCTCAATTATCTAAAGCTTGAATGCTGTCATTCTATCAGTTCCAAACCGAATGTATTTGAATTTTACACTCTAATATAACTAAATATCACTTGACAAAAGTTTTACTCACAATAATTTTTTGCGGACATTTTTAATATTTTTAATTATAAGCACTCCAAGTTTGAACCTACTAAAGCATGATTGGATTTGCACTGATAAATTTCAGCTTCAATTTTTTGAAATTGAGAGATCAAGACTTTGGTAAACTGAGATAGCAAGGCGGAAAAAATCAACTGCATGCATTTTTCTTCAAAAAGTAAAAAAACTCAATGTAAGTTGTTAAGACGATTTCATGGTAAATATTTTCCTACTGGAGATGACAGACTTATTCCATTTACGGTCATCAGCAAATAAGTTTAAAACAGGCAGAAAAAATATTAGATTTAGAGGAATTTCCTTCAGAATATCAAGCAAACTCCTACTTAAAAACCCGTGAGAAAAGGTCACGAATCAACAAAAGTACGGGCGACTTCATGAAAGTCCGATAATAATTCTGACAATATGTTCATTCCCTGCTAAAATGGTAAATTTTACATTCAGGTAAAATGGGGATCCATCTTTAAAATTTGCTGAGAATTTTCTGGCTCACGAAGAAGTCAGATTTAATATGCTGAATCAACGTAGCAAAACTTTATTTAATCTTTTTCTCTCAATTTTACAATTAGAGGTTCCGAAGTCAAATATTTGGATAAATATAATGAATGAATAAATATATTGAATTCTTGAGAAATAGATCACTAGGAGTTTTTTTGTTTTTCTCAATAGGAATTCAGGTCAAAATTTTAAATTCGTATATAACTGAGCCAATAATGACTACCAAAAGCGTAAAAAACTTCAACAATAGGTAGATTTTTGTGCAACGTAATTCCATTAAAAAAATTTTCGCGGAAATTTGTACGTAATCGTTCCTAAGATTACTAAATACGAATGTGAATTCAGAATTGGAAAATTCAAAAATTCCGAAGTCATAGTCTTGGAATACTGATTGAACAATTTTTATCTAAGATTTTTATTGGAGTCAGCATGATCAGTTTTAACAGAAAATTCCATTTTACTGCATTGACTAATCGAATCTCAGAAAATAGTTTCACGTCATTAGGATAAGATGGGCATTTTTAATTCAGTAATTATATACAATTTTCTGTGAAAACTCCGCTGAGACCCAAACCTAGGAACATACGTGTTAGCACTTGTTTCTTTAATTCTTTAGCCTTTATTTGTGTTTTGCGACTCAATACTCCCTATAGTCGTGGGATACTCGTTTATCTTCTCTCCTTGTTACGGCACAGCTTTCCTTTAACTCAGGAGTGAGAGGGACCTACAGCTTAAGGTGGGTTCTGAAACACCAAGAGTAACAGCTATCAGAGAGCGTGGGTCCAAAGCTCATGCCTCAGCCCCCGCGACAAACTGACCACTCTTAATACTCCCTATAGTTCCTATAGTTTCTCTGTTATATTCCTGATTCTTCCCTTTGTATCGATTAGTCGCATCGTTCAAAGAAAAAAAAAAAATTTAAGTGGCATCATTGGCGTGAGTCTGAGGTCTTCGGATCAGAGGTTTGGTTGCAGAAATGTATATACTATTGTCAAAAGGAATACCAACTGAATAACGTTTTCAGACTAGGTGCAAACAGAGTTTAGTATTTTATGTTATACGAGTACGGTTCCCTTGCTTCCTTGTGCGTATTTTGGCACAGTGAAGCAGGTCTTTATCAACGCCTACTGTCCTCACAACTGTTTTGCGCGTTACCCGACCCTTTCAACTATCCTCAAAGGTAACACGCAAGTTTAGAAGAAGGCTCGAAAATCATACTTTAATAACATAAAATATCGTGTGCCATGGCAGCGTGGTCTTCTCACGGTCATGGTGCACAATATACTATTTCTAGTATACACCAGTATACACTTCTGAGTTTATACTTGACTCATTGTCAGGGTCGAGGACGAGGAACCGTACTCTTTTGGGAACTAGAACCATAGAAATATTACAGATAGAGTCGACAAGCCATAGGCCGCTCTGCAAACGGGACCATCTGCTCAACTTCGCTGAGAGAGAAAGAGACAGAGTGCCAGAGGGTGGGGTGACTGCTCGAGACCTCTGATTCTCTTTCTCTCTCTACGCGCGGGCGTATTCCAAGCTGGCTTGTCGCCTCTTTTTGTAATATCTTTATGACTAGAACGTCTAACTATTGGAATTAATTTTCACAAGGACAGGCTCGTTCATTTTTTTTTTTTTTTTTGAAACTTTGAATAACCTGATCTAGATTGCGACCGTCCTCCATCCCTCTGATCAGTTTCGGAGGTATCATGAGTTTCTGAGGTTTGATGTAACTCATCGCATTCTCTCTGGTTCTGAGGAGTTTATTCTGATTGTCCTTTACACTGTCAAGTTCGAATTGCTTCTGCGAAAGCTCGGCTCTCAGCTGCTCGTTCTGGCGTGCTAGCTGGGCAAGGTTGCCCTGTAAAGCTGTATTTTTCTGTCGCAACTCGTTCAGAAGTGCATCAAAGCCTGCCTTACTAACTTCTTTACTCTGAGCTTGGCTAGCTTGCAAATCGATCAACTGTCTTCCGAGACTTTCGCTCTTATTGTTCCTGTAAGATAAAACCCTGATTTTTTTATTCAATCCTTACTCGATGAGTGAATAGCTCCTTACGTTGTTTCAACGTCCTTTTTCAATTGAGCGTTTTCTTCGTCAAGCGATTTCAGTTGAAGTGTTACCGCTAACAACTCTGCCGCTAGTTGACTGTTTGACTCATCAACCCCTTCCTGACACTGAAATATGCAGTAATGTCAATAGTCTACTCATAACTAAGAATAGAACACGTATACGACTAGAAACTGACAGCTGATTTTCCCATCACAGCTACGAAATCTTCCTTCTCTTTCTTAAGCTGTTCGATCCTATCCTCCTGTTCTTCTATTGTAACTTTAGTAACTTTGAGCTCATTGTACAACCATAATTCGTTGTTGGAATGATTAGATACTGAAAGTAGAATCAGAAGTGTTCACATCCAAATATTACTGAATCAATCATCGTCAGTAGTTTTTTCATTTACTTGATGTACTATCCGTTTTTGTAGAGTCCTCTGACTCCTCCACAAGCTTCAAAAGTACCTGAATCTTCTCTTCGAGCGCTCTATTGCGCTCCTTCAATTCCACTAGATCAGCTTCTACCTGCAACCTGTAATTCCAGAAGCGTTTCTACATTCTTTCAACACAAAGCACGTGATTAAAAGAGTGATCCTTATTTAAATGGTAAACATTTTTTTGAGGAATTCGCTTGTCCCTACTCTTGATATTGTTGCGAAAACCCATAAACCGGAATGTACTCCAAATTTTGTCCGATTCGGTCAATATCTACTTGCTTCCGCATAAGGAAGACATATGGGAGGCATTGTAGAATAACGATCAATTTATGCAACTTCTTCAGTCCAGATTCAAATCAATCGTCTACATGCAAAGGGTGGCGATTCGGTGGACGATTTCAAATTCCTGGTCATCTACCGGTACCTCACGGTCTAGTTTTTCAATTCCTTAGGTCAACTAGGAGTAACAGAAGAACGGCAACAGACGGTAGCAACCAATTAGAAGTCACCTCTACAAACACCCATGCGGAGGGGGACAGTGGTGGGAATTTCTCCCGAGTTCAGCTAAAGAAATGTCTCGCAAAACGCAAACATTTTTTTTATTCATGATGTTAATTCTGAACATCATTTTATACAAAAGATCAAAAGTTGCAAGATAAATCAATTTTGGAAAGAATACTCTAATTTTCAAAAACAAAAAAAAAATAATTTTTTTTTAAATTGAAACAGTTAATGCCATGTTAAACTTACCCGATTCCTACCTTGCCGACATCTTTTTTTTGCAACAACTCACGTCTGCACCGAAATAGATATCGAGTTATTTCCAAATAACATTATGAATCTTCAACCAGAACAGTTAAATTTCAAAACAAGAAGATCAATTTTCATCTAAAAAGATCAATATTTAACTAGAGCACTTCAATTTCCAACCATGAAGATGAATATTCAAACAAGAAGATTAATTTCCGAATAGAAAGAATCATTTTCCAAAAAAAATGTAATGTTTCAATAAAATAATTGAATTTCAGCTCCAAAAATAAAATTATTTTTGACCAAAAAAGGAACAGTAACATTTTTAGTTTATAAAACCAATTTTGAACCAAGCATAAGTGTTTTATACTAAACAAAGATTCTTTAATTGAAGGAGTTGAGTTTTCAAACAGATAAATCAACTTTTACTGAAAAAGATTATTAAACGACAAATTGATTATTCAAAATTTTACATGGAAAAAAATGGATGTTTATACACAAAATGATGAAGAATCGAATGAAATTGTGAATATTAAACTGAAGTAGTTGAATTTTAAACCAGAGAGACGAATTTTCAACTGAAATGACGAACATTTAACTATAATAGTTCAATTTTTGCCAAAAAATTAATTTTCAAGCAAAAAAATACAATTTTCAACCAAAAAATATATTTCTTCAACCGAATGGTTGAAACTCGAACCATAAAAATACGAAATTTCAAACAAAAATGGAAAATTGTTTCGAAAAATTAATTTTAAACTGAAGATAAGAGTTTTCAACTAGATAAATAATTATCTAGTTGAAACATTTTTCATTGTAGTCGAACATTTGAATGTTCGACTACAATGAAAAATGTTTGACTGTATAACTTGGATTTTTGACCGTAAAGAAGAATTCTTGAAGAAGAATTGAATTTTCAATTCAAAGAGACAAATTTTTATCGGAATGTCGAATTTTGGACTAGAAAAGATCAATTTTTTACAAAAAATAAAACGGTTGAATTTTCAGTTGAAGGATATGATTTTCAACCAAAATTTTCAGATATAATGATGAATCTTCAAATGAATAGATGTATTTTAAGCAAAAAGATCAATTTTGACCATAAAGAATAATTTTCTACAAAAAAAGGCAAATTTTCACGAAGTACATAAATTCTCAAAGGAATAGTTTAATTTTCAAATTCAGAAATAAATGTTCAACTAAATACTTGAATTTCCAACAAAAAAATATGAATTGATTTTTAACAAAGTAGTAGTTACAATTTCAACGAGAGGTGAATTTTGAATAAAAATAATGCAATTTGTAAAGGAAAATTTAATTTTGAACAAAGAAGTTAAAATTTTAAATAAGTAATTGATTTTTTAACTCAAAAGGGATGAATTTGCAATGAACAATGTAAACAAGCTTTCTATCATAATTTAGAAAGATTTCTTCTTCGGAATACTACTTCTACTCTAAAGACTATGCTTGGAGTACTTTCTTCATTTAAAATAAGGAAGAGGGAGCTTTGAAATTGTGACGAATTTTTAATTGGAGGACCGATTTTTCAAAATTCTTCTCTTCTAAATTCAAACTATAATTAGTTCAAAAAGTTCACGTTCCATGTAAAAATTCTCTGTTCTAAATAAGAACTATAATTATTTTCTGAAATTCCCTGCCCCAAGTCAGATAAATGAGGAAAAGCCAATAAAACGTGATAAATAGATTTTTTTATGAAAAGGAAGCGGTCATTTCTCGAATTTTTTCGGTATAATTTTTAATAGTCTAGGTTGATTCAAGTATATTCCCGGTTTTAATTGAATTCCTGGTAATTTCCCGGTTTCCCGGTAAAGTCGCCACCCTGATGCATGTGTATTTTTTTGGGTTTCGTAGAGCTACGAAACCCTAAAATGTCGGGAAAAATTACAAATCACAGGATGTTTTGATAATTTGTGAATATTTTGACGATTCCTTATGAGCAGTCTGACTATTTATATAAATTCACTCGATGATTATCAGGTAATCTCATTGGGTTCTAAAATTCTGCAGAGAATTCTGTGGCCGAGGGAGTCAAGTAGGCCAGCTGAACAGGGTGAGGATTTAAATATTAAATTATTATTAATATTGAATTCCGAATCTTTGTTGACCAGACCTGTCCAGCAAGTTAAAAATTTAGTGGAAACGACTACTCCAACTCTTCCGAGCTGTTAAGAGGGAGGGCAGATGAAGCGAATCTAGCTAAAATTTCGAGGATATCATATTTTAGGGCATTCACACCAGTATTGCGAGTGGAGGGGATAAAAATAAAAGAATTAAGACAACCCCTCAGATCAGCCGATTACGAATATCTAGTTTTAAAGTTCAGACTACCTTCTCTCCCGTTCCTGAGAGAGTTCATTACTAGCCTCCTCAAGCTTTTGCTTCGTTTGCTGAACACCATCCTCAACATTACCCTTATTACTCGCAAGCTCGTTCGTCGTCTCGGCCAGCCTGAACATGTTAAGAATGGACAAATAGTTATTAAATTGACTGCAGATTGGCTAAAAAGAGTAAAAACAACCGTAATTCGAGATTCTCCTTCTGCTTCTCTAGTCGACTGATGGCGGTCTCATTACTCTTCGCGATCTTTTGCATCTCTTTCGTACGTTGTTCCAGACTGGCTTCCTTCTGCTTTATCTGGGACTCTAGTTGCTTCACTGTGGCCTGCAGCTGTTGAACTGTCTTCTCCCCATTGTTCACTTGGCCCTCCAGTTCACGAACTTTGCCTTTTACTTTTTGCAGTTGACCTTCTAAAACTGTCCTACGATCCTGCTCTTGTTGGGACTTATCCCGTTCTATTTTCAGCTGATCAGTCAGACTACTCAGTTTCTCCCTCAGTTGCACTCCTCTTGAGCTTTCCACTTCCATGAGTTTATTGCGATGAAGCTGACATTCGGTCCAGAGGACCTCAGATTTATTTACCAGATCTTCAATCATTTCGTGCTGGACGTTCTTTGTGCTCTCTAGTTTTGTGCGCAAGTCTGTGTCTTCACGTTGAAATTCCTCAAACTGCTTCGTAATAGCTGGATCAAGATCAATTTTATTACCACTCTCGTCAGCATCCCTCATGCGAACGATTTGTGTGAGCCAGGAGAGAATCTCCATTCGTTTGTCCAATGCTTCCTGGCAGAGGGTGAGGTAGCCTTCGGGAATCGCTTGCAGTTTCGATTTTATGGTATCGACGAATCCATCGGTGATGCTACAATCCGGAAGGTCAATTTGAGATTGTTCTTCAGCGCCGTAAGCAATACTAGGACTAAAAAGTTTGTCTGCTTCAGAAGACAAGTATAGTCCAACTTCTTCTAACTTTCCGGGGTCCTTCGCTCCTAAGCCGATCACCTTCTCACGTAGCTGAGACATGACGTCGTATAATTCAACAGCACTTTTCTGAAAATGTTAGTCATCCTTTAGTCCTAGCTGATTATTTATAATGTATGTCACATATGTGTCTTTTATACATTTCTAAAAATGGGAAAACTTTACCTGAATAAAGATAAAAATATTTCTGAAAACCTGTTGAAGTGCTTATTAGATTCCACGTTAAATAAGCCAGATTTTAAGAGAATTTATAACTTGAACTTCAATGCTCGACAAGAGCTAAGAAAATAAATGTATGGGTTTATAATAAATCTAAAAGTGATCTTTAAGATTTTACCTTTTCTTAGGACTACTAAATATTGAAAAGTCTTCACGGGATCATAAAATAAGAATTCTTTGGTGCAAATATGCTAAATTTCAGAGACATCACCGCATCTTCGAATACCGTTGCGGTAATGTATTCTATAATTAGCATGGTCCCACAAGAAAAATAATATTGTTTCAATTAACCCGGGAAGATTTTTATATTCTTAAAAACTCAAACGAAGGGTAAAGTTCCAAAGATCACTTTTATGTTAATATCAAATTATGGATTCAATTTTCCTAGTACCTGACAAAAGTTGAAGTTGAAGTACAAAATTCCTCCAAATTATAATTTTTTCACAAGGTATTAAATAACCACATAACACTATTTCTCCAACAGTGACTTTTGTTCCAGGCAGAATTAAATGCTCTTCTCAACGGGTCATCGATATATTGTTATCCGTATTCTGGATCGCGCTTTCCCCTTTGAATCCCCAGTAAATTTAACCGATTTATGCAAACCGGTATTCTCAAGTCTTTCCAAAATAAAGAATAAAAAATTGTCGATATTGACCTATCATTTGAAAATATCGTTGGTTAAAAAATATTAAACGGATAGTCTAAAATAATGAAAGTGTTTTTTTCCTTCTGAGACTTTACAAAAAGCCTTCTTGTTTTCATCAGCTGCCAGTCAGGCGCAGAATAAGGGCGTTTTTTAATTATGTACTTCTAAAAAAAACTATTCACAAATTATCTCCGTTGATAAACACTGAAATGAATATACATGAACATATTCCAAATTTATCATTTACTATTTTCATGAAAAATCTTAACACTATCCAAAATTCAAGATCGAATAATGCCAAATTTCTCAAAAACTGAAAATTCTAAAATGAGAACTTCAAAATTAAACAATGTAAGATTTGAAAAATTTCCGATCAGAGTATTCGTGACACGGTATAATATTAAAGTTTTAAATGATTCGAATTGAAAGTATCACAAAATGTAAAATTTACTGATATTGTTTCGCAACATTTGATGCTTGCAAAAATTAAAACACCGAGTTTAAAATGCTGAAAATATAAATTAAACTTGACAACTGCAACTCTTCAAAACTGAAAAATTTATGAATTATGGGCGGCTACTATAACGATTTCAGAATTAATCATTTCTCGAAACTAAAAGCCTAAGAAATTTTAATTCGGAAAATTTTATCATCTAGATTTGAATCCAAGAAATTAAAAATCCAAAAATCCGACCTTTGAGTGTATGACTCAAAAATTTCAATGAAAGCTTAAGTTGAAGGATTATGCATTCCAAAAAGAAGTGAAAATGGTTAATTCTGAAAGTGAAATCTATTTGAGTTGAAGAGTTATTATAGAATATAAATTCTACATAATGAATAAGAATATTGCAATTTTCAAGATGGAAAAATAAAGGCTCGACCATTTGACTTTGAATTAAAAAGTTGCAGTAAGACCAAATTTAATTAAAATCATGTTAGCTGGCAGGAGACATTTCTTTTTCAATGAACATAGCGACTTTTTCCACGGCAAAGAAACACAATTTTCTTGTCGGAATTTTCAGAAGAAAAGCAGAGAAACTTCCGTGTCTACATTAAAGAAAAATTACTTTACTGTTATTCATTCTTTCGTCGTGTTTCTCATTGGTTTGAAAAGAGTGAAAAAAAACTCAACAAACTGGAATAAGAAAAACCTCGAGGTATCAAATCCTGCCAAAAGAGTTTTGGGAAAAAATTGAAAATAATTTGTTTCGCCTGTTGAAAAAAATATCGAAAATATCAGAGAAATCAATTCACGATAACAAAAAAAAACAGATTTCCAACAAAATAGTTCATTTTTTAACCAATGTGGTGAAGTTTCAAATAACATGAATCTTTAACCAGAACACTTAAATTTCAAAACAAGAAAATGAATTTTCAACTAAAAAGATAAATATTCAACTGAAGCACTTCAATTTCCTACCACGAAGGTGAATATTCAAACAAAAAGATTAATTCCCGAAAAGGAAGAATTTTTTTCTAAGAAAAAATATAAAGTTTCAACAAAATAGTCAAATTTCAAAGTAAAAAAATAATTATTTTTCCAACCAAAAAGGGAACAGTAACATTTTTAATTCAAAAATCCAATTTTTAACCAAGCACAAGTGCTTAGGACTCGAAAAAGGAATCTTTAATTGAAAGAATTGTGTTTTCAAACAGATAAATTAACTTTTACTGAAAAGATAAATCGTCAACGAAAATTTTATTACTCAAATTTTAAATTGATAAAAGGATGTTTAACTAGAGGAATAGATTTTTAACTGAAACAATGAAATTTTCAATCTGAATAAGTTAAATTTTCAGTTGAAAAAAATTACTTATAACACAAAAAACAAAGTTTCAACCAAAAAAATTTACTTTTAAACAAATTATTACATTTTCACAAAAAAAGATGAAGAATCAAATGAAATTATAATGTTTAACTGAAGTAGTTGAACTTTAAACCAGAAACAGAAAGACGAATTTTTAACTGAAATGAGGAACATTTAACTAGGATCGTTCAATGTTTGGAAAAAATTGATTTTCAACAAAAAAATACAAGTTTCAAAGAGAATGGTTGAAATTCGAAATATGACAATAGAAATTTTCAAACGAAAATGGAGCAGTGACATTTTTGGCTTGAAAAATAAATTTTAAACCAAACATAAGAGTTTTTAGCTAGATGAATGTTCGACTAAAATGAAAATTGTTTGACTGCTTTACTTGATTTGTTAACCGTAAAGAAGAATTTTTGAAGAAGAATATTAACTTCCGAAGAGAACGATAAATTTCTACAAAAAATTAATTTTTCAACAAAATATGTAAAGTTCCAACGAAATAATGGAATGTTCAATTCAAAAAAATGTATTTTCACCGAAAAGTCGAATTTTGAACTAAGAAAATTCAAGTTTCCATGAAAATGAATCAGTTGAATTTTCAGTTAAAGTAATTGATTTTCAACCAAAACTGATAAATTTCCAGGTATAATAATGAATCTTCAAATGAATCGATGATTTTCAATCAAAAAGATGAATTTTTGATCATAAAGAATAATTTTCTACAAAATAGGCAAACTTTCCACGAGGTACATAAATTTTCAAAGAAACAGTTCCATTTCCAAAATAAAAAATCAATGTTTAACTAAGAGCTTCAATTTATAGAAAAAAAAGATGAATAGATTCTTAACAAAGTAGTTAAAATTACAACCGTAGGTGAATTTTGAATCGAAATAATGCAACTTTAAAAAGAAAATTTAATTTTCAACAAACAAGTTTAAATTTCAAATGTAAAGAAGCTTTCTGTTATATTTCAGAAATATTTCTTCTTCAGAATACT